>WURS02091636.1:0-23880 GCA_011762765.2 Rhinocypha anisoptera | reverse complement strand
CTGATGAGACAATCCCAGGAATCATTTTAGTGCAAAAATTGTTTTCCAATTTTGATTGGTTATAGCAGTTTAGACTGGTGGAGAAATGCCAACCGTCATCGTGCCATTTTATGGTTTTCGAAATACGTCATTTTTAAACGTGGCTTTTTAAACTTTTTTTAATACCAATCAATAGAAGTTAAGATAGAGAAACGAACTGGTGAAGTTATACTATCTTAACTCTTATCTCTTCAGTGAAAAACCACGTTTAAACGAGAAGTGGCACGGAGATCCGATGATGGCACGCAAACCCTCGGTCCGATCGCGATCAATCGAAAGCTCATCCGCTAGACCCGAGAAGTGGCACGATTGGCAGCCTGTTTGCTTTTGGCGCCCACTCCCGTGCAGTGCCAAGTGTGAGTGTGTTATTGTTTGGCACCACTCTGTTGACTTAGCGATGTAACGCTGCTTACTTGTGTGGCTCAATTAGAGTTCACAATTAGATAAGTGGATCCAGCGGCTCAGTCAAACAAACAGTTCATCGAGCGACGACTGATCACGCCAATTGTCAACACCGCGCGACACACACGCGTACGGCAGTTCGCCAAGGCTTCGCTGATCATGGTGGTGTCCAGGGTAGTGAGCTATTTGCTCAGTGCAGTCAGCAAGGTGGAGTGGAGCCAGGAACCCACTCAAGCAGATCGAGCCGTGGCCGGGCAGCCAAGCGAGCGGCGACGACCTGGCTGCCCCAACTGGTGTGCCACGACCTGTCTCGGCGTGGAGCGCGCCATCGCTGCCATACTGCCCATTTGTCCTCACCCCTCCACCTCTTCTCCAATGTTCAAGTGGTTTCCAATTTCAGATATCCCCAATGCATTCAATGATTTCAAACTTAAAAGTCGAGAAAGGTACAGCTTAATCTTAAATCTACTCGTCAAGGAAAATTTTGGCTTACAGTCACTCCTTTCTTCCTTATACCTCTTGTAGTTCAAGAATTCGAGATTGTCGTGTCTGTGGCAAGCTTGAGGTTGGTTAATTTTGAAAGTAGGTGTTCCCGTCTGAACTCGTTACACATTTTTATCATTGAAAAGATTTTTCTTTCGACACCCAGGTATGTCTAGCCGAAGAATTGGTGAATTAGAAACTGGTGAAAGTACTGCTGAGCTTCAGTGAGCCCAAGAAATATACAGCTGGAAATTGGTCTTGGGTCGACAAAATAAACAAGACATCCGAAGGTGTGAACGTAGTGAAGATCTAGATCTTTGAAAAAGAATAGCTCATACGGGATAAAATCGTGAATAGCTTTCAAAGGTATTCGGTTGACGATAAAATTGGTATATCGGACAGCATAATTCCAGTACTTGTCCGGGTACTTTGGATTCAACCAGAAGATATCGAGCCATGTCTAGATAAACTTGATTCCTCCTTTCATTGTATTTATACATGTATATATATTCCCTATGTGATTGTAGGGTTAATGGTGTTAGTGGCAATCAAGGGTGGTGGATTAATCAGATTGTCAGAAAGGTGCAAACTAAATGGGCTTTTTCATTAGTCGACTTGATATTCGCACAATTAATTTTGCAGAGAGTCGAGTAGACAGACAATTAGATTTAACACTACTAGTCTCTTAAATGAAACAAAAGAAGTAGACGATGTTCGATTTATGCATTGCTAAAACTACACTTCTTGTAATGGTGTAGTGAAAAGTGAAGCAAGTAAAACTTGAAAGTACAACTGATAAAGAAAGAATCTTTATTTGTGTTGTGGTTGCATTTTGCTAATCTCTCTCTCTCTCTCTCTTTCAAAACTCATTCATTCGAGACTGCGTCAGTACCCCGTGTCGAGACCAATCGCAACCCAATCGCACTAATAGCCAACAATTGGCACGACAGATGCAGTGCGCGACTTGCAGAAGCACCGATTCAAGGTGAAGCATGGTCAGGTGTGAAGCAGGTCAGTGGCTTGATGCATCCTTGCGCCACCATCACCATGCACTAGTATTGGTAATGAAATTAGATTGGACGCTTTGGGTTAGTTCCAGGGCGAGCATAGCAAGGAGTGGCGAGACATTTGTGCCGACTTGAGTTCGTGACCATTAGTGCCGACTCGAATGCATTACCGCCACCACAGCTAACCAAACACGCGGTGGCTCACTCGTTGGACTCGACTAGCTTTCCTCTTGGCAGCGTACATCAAGCTAGCGCGCGGATGCACCACTCAGCTCGTGGCTTCTAATGACATCCGACCGAACTGTTAACAATCATCTATTGATATCGACCATGATGGTGACGCCGGCAGGCAGGCTAGACTGAGATCGCTTAGCGTTTGCGTCGATTTACTCAATGAAGCCATAATGCAACGAGACAAATTAGCAAATCTCTGGGCCACTCTGATGATACAACCTAGTCAGGTAGGCAGGATGGATTGATTGCGAGTCGACCATAATGTGCCCCTCTGATCGCCACTGCGAAACAGTAAACTTATAATTACCGGCAAGAGCAAAGCTCGAGTTGAGGGAGGATGGTCAATGCACGTTTCCATTTGCCAACGTGTGTACTATTAGTAGAATTCGACAGTTGATACTTCATTACCGATTGAAAGACAGCAGGTACACAAGACAAAACTGCTCTCCGTCTCCACCCGCACCTAATAAGTGTGTTTAGTTTGCATAACCAGACAAGTGGAATCACTGGCAAAACCACTCACTGGTCAATGGTCACTGCTTCACACACCTGGTGGTGGCTTAACGGCAAAATGGTTAGTTTAAAGAAGCTCACCACATCGCTTCAATAATAGGAACATTAAGCCAATTTCCGCAATGAATTTCACATGAGAGGAGGGGTAGGGCTATACCGAGTAGCAGACCCACCATGCTCCATACGATCGGCGTCTATTGGTAATTGACATTGTTGGACAGTCCAGTGTCCAACATGTTATTGAACCTAAGGTAAACAAACAATGCTACCGACGACGGTAAACAAACGGACACACCGTTGTGTGTAATTAAAGTAACAATTCAATAGAGTGCGTGCACTACTGCGACACGCGATGGCCAACACTGTACTAAGATGGAACATGACCCCCAGGCCAGACATTCTTTCGAGTCAATCTACAAATGGACTCTCCGTATAATTGGTCTCGAAAGGATCAACTTCATCTAGTACGTGAGGTGAAATTGTAAACTGGCCCTGTCAAAGAAGAACATGACAAGAAGCCTAGTTTCCAAGTCGCTAGTGCGATGCCAGGCAACTTGACAGTGGACAACGGCCACCATTGCAATCAACTAATTGCCACAAGTGCCCTTCACCACTCACCCCTCGTTCCCCAGAGTGTCATTGGTCGTTAGACACCATTTGGGCTAGATCATAAACCATGTTCCTTTCACTCCACCATAAATCACGAGATATTATCAAGTGTAGAGAAAAGGTAATCTTAACAGATAGCTTCATGCATATTCGTGATCAATGATTACATTAGCGTTAACACAAAGTCAAGACATTTTTGAAATCCAAAACTCTACACTACCAAAATGTGTGGTAAGAATTGCCGACGGTAAAGTCACAGTGAAAAGTATAACCTAATATGGCCTATTGCTATCATCAATGCTGATCATTTGCTGCCATTTGAACTACAGCACTCCAATGCTTGATCACGTTTTAAATCACAATTGAAATCCCAGTCACTCTCTTGATGCCACTTGAGCACAGCAAATGAGAATATGAGGTTAGGTAATTTAGACTTGAAGACTAGTTGAAAGCTAAATTGACATGACAATCTAGACTGAGTGACGTTATATTGTTTTAAAGTACATCGAGGTTCCTTCTTTCAGAGCAGGGTAAATCGAAGTAGTTTTGATCGGGAGCAAACAAGTGCCACAGCTGACGAGCCGGTGGCGTCAGGGTTGTGGCAAAACAATGTGCTAAGAACTGACGTGCCGCATTTAGAACTGACTTGTTCAGTTTCCCATAAGCGCTCGCTTAGCACACCACTGACACAGCGCTGTCGCAGCACTGGCCCAACAGCAGCAGTGATGATAATTGTGATTGCGATTACCAGGCAAACACTTTTCAATTTCCAATCGAAATTGGTTGCCACCTAGAACAGCAATTTGTGATCGACTCAAATCAGCTGCCAAGGCTGGTCTCTAGCGTGCCCCACTAGAAGACAGCTAGTGCTGCTCACTTGTCATCATCGCTCAACATGATCGATCGAAGACGGCAATGGTTACTGTACCAGGCACCACCGAGACAACGCATCAACCACACGTGTCATTGAAAATTAATTATATCCCAATTAATTTGACCGATATCGTTCAATTGCCTTGAATCTATTCAAACCACACTTAGTGCTCAACATTCTGATCTTCCTGCAAAATGTTTCAACCCCCTTCTCAACTTCAAGCAATTTTTCCACCATAGTCATTTTTCAGTATTCAATTTAGTAACGTTCAGTATAAAATATAATAACATGGTTGTGAAACACACATTTGAAAGACATGAAAAACCACCGAAACTCCAAGAAAACTTAAGGGTTGAGTTTGGCATTATTTTCAAATATAAAACAACAAAAAGCAAAAATATGAAATGAAAAACAAACCGTGTGGTGAGGGAGAGGGAGAGAACAAGGCTTGACTCCACATAGCTTTCTCAATAAATAAAATGCTACATGTTGATGATAATAATAAGGCATATATAGTAGTTTTCTAGGGCCTCTGGTGCTTTGTCTTGGGCCTTGTTCCAGAAAATGGTGCTTTTTTAGTGAGAGTGATGGCATGTTACTATCCTACTATGTACAGCGGTGTTGGCATATGAGGGTGATCACATGAATAAATCACTTGGCAAAAGACAGCCAGCGCCATCTATTATGCGCCTTCGCATTTAGGCACTGGTTCGATTATTCCCTAGAACTAAACTATGAGATAAATAACTTATTCATTGATTTGAAGTATGGAGCCAGATCAATCAGAATCAGCATTAACCCACTGAATGCCACAATAGCTCCTGCAATAAACCGAAATTGGTGATTACTGAGTAAAGTGGTCTAGTTATTTTACCAATTGTGTAGAAGCCAGTGTCGTAAGTACCAGAAAAGTCATAAATGAAACCTATTATTTTGAATGTCAAATTATTAAAATTTGTTAAATTTTAAATTATTACCTATAAACAAGGGACCAACAATTGAAGCCACTCCCTGGAAAAGTAATATTAAACCAAATGCGTTTGTCAATTTTTCCAGGCCAAGTAAATCCACCAAAACAACAGAAGTCAAACTAACATAAGTACCTGAAATATAAAATTATACGATTCAAGAAAAATAACATATAACTTAAAATTAAAATTAAAATTAGGAGACTTACCACAGGTGATACCAAAAAGTGCACAAAATATTGTAAGTAACTGGAAAGTAGTAGCATAAGTATTGGTCATAATAACCAATCCACAGAGGGTGACACTCGATATGTAGAGCCAAAGACGATTGACAAAAGAGTGATCAGATAGATAGCCAAAGACAAGCCGACTCACGGTGCTTGAAATGCCAATGATAGAAGTGAACCACCCAGTCTCCTTAGGCAAAGCTATATCCATCTCTACAATCCAATCCTGTCATAAAAATGTAAATAATTTTTTTACACTTTCACCATGTCAATTACCTTTAAATAGATATATGGAATATAATATCCAACACTAGTCAAAAAGTTGGAAGTAGAAAATACAAGAAACACATAATTCTTCATTAAGGATAAGTCAATCATTTCAGAAAAATTTTCCATAATTTCATCAGAACAATTAAGCCATCGAAACAAGAAGCAGCTTTTTTTCACCTTTCCTTGCTTGTTATTTGCATAGAGCAATTCGGGGTTAGATTTGTAATTTGGTATATTAACTAAGCTTCCACTATAAAAAATATCATTTCGGTACAGAAATCCAGGAGAAAATGATTGTGACCTTGGTTTAACTTCAGTGTCAGCGGCGTCATTAATATAAACTTCCACTGAACTTTTGGTAAGTTTATTGCTCTGAGCCGGATTTAAATTAGACTGATTTTGATTAGCCAAAGACAGCCGAGAAAGCCGAAGTTGATCTGTATCTGTATCTTTATCTTCATCTTCATTGTCAGACAGTGTTAACTTGAATTCCACTGATTCATTGCATAAATTAGAAGCTATCAAATTATTTTCTTTCATGCTTTCCTCTGGTTGGTTTGCCACGAGTGGCCTAAATAATGCACCAAAAAGTGCACAATTTAGCAATAAGCCCGAAATAATCAACATGGCTCCTTTCCAACCAATAAGTGAGATAAAATATTCAATCAATGGACTCATTATTGCAGTTCCAATTCCTACGGGAAATTAAATACAATTTTAAAAGTAATAAGTTTACTACAAACAAAAGTTGCCTTTGGAGTACTGTTTACTTACCAGAGCCGCAAACTGCAATTCCCGTAGCAAACGCGCGTTTCTTCTCAAAATATGATGTGACACTGTTAATTTTAAAATATTTTTTAAATTTTATTTTGAATTAAGTCTTCACTTACATCACAATTGCTGGTAAATACCTATGATGGTACATTAAAGATATAGCGTTTAGAAATAAGATAATTGCCCCAAGTCTTACATTAGACCAAAACCAAAGCCAGCACAAATGCCAATAGTAAGATATAGTGTATAAATGTTATTGGCAAATGTGCTGAAGAAAAATCCCAAACTAGAAAAAATGGCGCCAGCAATGGTGACTGTTCGGCAGCCAAACTTAATGGTCAGTGCACTGGCTATTGGTCCTGTAAATGGTCATCAATGTGAGCAACAAGAAAACACGATGAGAATCAATTGACAAACCAATGCAGTAGGTGGTGCCGTTCATGATGGAAACTACCATTGAAGTGATAGTCTTGCTCGCCCCAAAGTGCTTCACCATCTCATAGTAAAACAGACCAAAGCTGTAGATCACACCATCCGCAATCACGTGAATCATGAACGAGCCAAAGACCACAACCCAGCCCCAACCACCATCAGGGCATGGCGTGTATCGGCCTTTGCTCTTCACCGATGCAGCCATTGGTGACACTTTACTTCACTTGGTCACTTTTTTATTAAACAAGCTACAAACAAGGATCGAAGCAGTTAGTTCAAATCAAAAGCATGTCACATTTACGTGCAGTGAAGCTTCCATTACTCTACTGTGCGAACACGTTTCCGTACTTACCTCTTTTAATTTACATATTCGATTGATTATCTTACATTAATTAAGCTTGACTTATAAGAATTTTGTTTAAAATAAAATAAACAAAACTAAACAATACAATTAGTGGTGAAAGACAAGATAGCTGGCGCGAAAGGCGCATTTCAGCAATGGGAAACGAGTAGAGGCTGAGTGGTGCTCACCCCACAAGCAGCCATGCATTGGACGCTTCACAATGGGCTAGAGTGGAAGCGAGCGAGTTTGCGCTGAGCACATAGCACACAGGCAATACTCTTCAAGTTGGCCCTACTGGCACAGTGACAGACGTAGGCCAGAAACGACCGTGCCGCATCTGGCAGTGAATGCTCACGTGAAGTTGCAAATTACGTCTCACTGCCAAGTTGAACCACGCACTCTCTTCTATACAACTCATGGAGACCAGTCTATAGAATCAATGCCATTTGGCACCATTCCGAAGTGCACCTTGTGCTTCTTTGACAATCACACTTAGCGCAACCAACTGATTTAGCAATTCTAAAGCAAGTGTCGCTTCACACTTGTTTAGCATGAATTGGCAAACATTGTTACTAGGCACCCGAGTAATCAACTCAACTAAATCATAAGACTCACAATGATGCTTTATATATAGAAATGTGGTGTTCACAGTGTCAAGAAATATTGTCCGTTGGTAAACAAACCGTTATTTTCTCATAACAATAATAAAGTTATATAACCAGTGTCAAAAGATCAAGTCAAGCTCTTGGGTAAATATTTAAAAAACTTTAATAATCACTAGAATAGACAATCACCAAATTGTTGACTTTAAAGATTAACACTGAAGATTATTATTAGCCATTATTCGAGTTGCATCAACACTTGGTCACCATCAACTGTTTCGCCCACTTTGCAATTAATCTTGATCACTTTTCCAGATGATGTAGCAATTAGACTATTTTGCATTTTCATTGCTTCAATAACACATAACTCTTGACCTTCATGTACCTAAAACAGTATATAAAATATTATAACACAACAGATATGACAAGAATTAGTACATACATAATCATCAACTTGGCATGACACCGACTTGACCAAACCAGGCATCGGGGATTTTATAATTTTGCTTATATCAATCTTTGGCTTTGCAGGAATAATATTCTGAAATTGGTAAGCTTTTTCATCCAAAATGGAAATCGTAAACTAAAAATACGTATATTAATCTCAATAATAGAAAATTATTCATAAAACAACTTACAATGGTTCCTTCAAATTGAATTTGGCAAGTTCCGCTTCCGTCGATTGAAATCAATTGGACTGTGTGAGTTTTGTCATTGATTTTAAAAGATAAAATCATAGAAGCAAGAGAAAAGTCTGCAGGCAAGTCTACGGTCAAATCGTTCACCCGAACAGTGAAATTATTGTCTTGCACAGAAACAGTTGCCTTAGTTACATCCTGTTGTTTTAGAATCTCGTTCTCGCTCAAATCAACATACAGATTGTAACTTTTGGGCTCGAACGCATTTGTTAGCTCAGAGTTTGAATCAACGTTGAGAAAGTGTTTGGAGCGAGCATGGTCTCGCAAGAAAATAGCGGACGCGATGGCCACCAGTGAGTTGATGTCTCCCTCAGCCAACTGTCTTCCTTGGAAGCCATTGACGTAAACACTGGACAAATAGTTGGTGCTGAGCTTGCCTTGCACAAAGTTAGGCTCAGTGATGATATCGCGGAGCAGAGGAATGTTGTGAGTTAGGCCTATATTTAAACAAATGACAAATGCAGTGAAATGAATGTTGAACAAGAACAAAGTAGACCTACCACGAATCACGTAATTATCTAAAGATTGTTCCATGTTGTTCAAGGCTTGTTGGCGCGTATCGCCATAAGTAACCAACTTGCATATCAGCGGGTCATAATAGATACTAATCTCACTGCCCTCACTCACACCACTATCACATCTAACGTTTGGAATGAAAGTTGGCTCTCTGTAACGTGTCAGTCGGCCAACCGATGGCAGTCCAAAGTTTTTGAAAGGATTTTCCGCGTAGACCCTAGATTCGATTGACCACCCACGAAGTTGCACATCTTCTTGCAGGTGGTTCAACTTGTGACCTTTAGCAACTCGAATCATTTGATGCACTAAATCAATGCCACAAATATATTCAGTAATAGGATGTTCAACCTGCAAGCGAGTATTCATCTCAAGAAAATAAAAATTTTTGTGCTTATCAACAAGAAATTCGACAGTGCCAGCTGAATCGTAGCCAACATTGAGTGCCAGTGCCACCGCTTGCTTGCCCATCGCTTCACGCAATTCAGAGTCAAGGAATGTGCTTGGTGCTTCTTCAATCACCTTTTGGTTTCTTCTTTGGATTGAGCATTCACGCTCATTCAGATAGATTGCGTTTCCATGCTTATCACAGAGAACTTGAATTTCAATATGTCTTGGTTCTTCAATGAACTTTTCAATCAAAAGACGGTCATCATTGAAGCTGGAAAGTGCCTCATTTTTGGAAAAACGAAAGCCTTCGTAAGCTTCGTTGTCATCGTAAGCCATTCGCATTCCTTTGCCGCCACCGCCAGCTGATGCCTTGATCATCACTGGATAGCCAATTTGCCGAGCTAGTTCTACACAATGATCAGCATCTTTAATGATGCCATCAAAACCAGGTATTGTGTTGACACCCGCCTTGTTAGCAATCAATTTACTCTCAATCTTGTCTCCCATTGCATGAATCGAGTGCGAATTTGGACCAATAAAAACAACGCCTATTTTATCTAATTGTTTTGAAAATTCAGTATTTTCAGAAAGAAAACCATAGCCCGGATGGACAGCTTCTGCACCACTCTTCTTGATAACATCAAGAATGACATCCATGTTGAGATAGCTTTCTCGTGAAGGAGCTGGTCCAACGCAGTAAGCCTCATCGGCGTGTTGCACATGAAGTGATCGTGAATCGATCTCGCTGTAGATGGCAACTGTCTTAATTCCCATCTCCCTGCATGTTCGGATTACCCGGCAAGCGATCTCGCCTCGATTTGCAATTAGGATCTTTTTAAAGTTCTGTAAAAAATTCAAAATAACATTAAATTCTAATATAAACTTTATAAACACAACGAACTCACTTGCTCATTTGGATCGATTTTATCAGCAAAATACATCGACCGATTATAAGAAGTTTGAGGAGCGATAGTTGAATACCCATGATTCAATAACTAATAAAATAAAAATATGTTTATATAACAAATTTTCAAACAAAGACATACCGATGATGGCCTGCACAAATTCAAATGACGCGAAATTTGCCAAAGTTTCATTGGTGCTGATATGACAAACTATTCTATTTTATAAAGTAATAAACTAGTAAAAACAAACAAGAATGGCAATGTGAGAACAAGTGAAACGAGCGTGTGTGGTGTCCTCGAAGACGTTCAATGCAAGTGTGCGGATTGCTCATATCAAGATGTGGTGGGCAGAGCGGTATCAATGTACCTTCCAACAATCATTGATTACCAATTAGCCTTCAGCAGCTATTCGGCTGGTGTGACACTGTTGTCACTACTTAACACATGGCATGTTGCGCCGCCGAGAAGTGCGCGCTAGCTAACTTGTGATTGGCACACTCTTCGCACACTTGCTATTGAGCAACCTCATAGGCTATATCATATATCGCCTCATTCATTTCACTTTGCGCAGTGATTGATACTCTACAGATTTGCTGATAACTTAATCTCTTTATTGGACATACTAAAAATTTACATAATCAATACATTAATTTTGGATTAGGCTAGTTTGGCAAAAACCATATAGTTTTCTCTATCCAATTTGTTTATGCTAGTTTCATGTTCCGAAAAGGCAAATGCATTCTCCACAGATCTCCAAGTTTGCATGTGCCCACCAATATTTAACTTTTTAAATATTGATTGGGAACTGTGTGGTATGATTGGTGATAACAAGATAGCCGAGATGCGAATTGCCTCAAGCGAGAAGCAGAGTATGCTGTCAAGTCTATGTTGTTGACTAGCCGAATTGGTCAGTGTCCAGGGTTGCACGTCTGTAAGCAGACCATTGACATCATTGAGAAATAGCATCACTTGAGAAATTCCAATGTAAAAGTCGCCATTTGTATAAGCTTGATAACAGTTGCTGGCCAACGTTTTGCTACTTTCAATTATTTCGGCAGCTTCAGGCAAATACTTCAATAATAATTCTTGAGACATTTTCGGAAAATTCTGATTTTTATTTAACTTTTTTGAGGTACACCTATTGAGCAGATTCCCTAGCGTGTTGGCTAAATCAGCATTTAAGCAAATTTTAATTTTCTCCATTGTAAAGTCTAGATTTAAAAGATAGTAATGTTAATGTAAAACTTAACAATAAAAATAACTTACTGGAGTCAGAATGGGGAGTTCCTTCTTTAAGCAGAAAATAACGGATTCCGTCAGGTGAAAATTTTTCGATACATTCAAAAGGGTCTACTACATTCCCTTTGCTTTTAGACATTTTCTGATTATCATAAAGCCAATGCGAATGGCAGTAGATCAAATTGGGAGGTTCTAGCTTTGCTGCCAACAGAAAAGCAGGCCAATAGATGCAGTGAAACTTAATAATATCTTTTCCAATGATATGCGAAGAAGGCCAGCATTTTAATTTATCTGGATAGCCAGCAACAGTTAAGTAGTTGATCAATGCATCAAACCAAACGTATACCATTTGAGTAGGGTCATTGGGTACCTCAATACCCCATTTGAGTCTGCTTCTCGACCGTGATATTGATATATCTTTCAAGTTTTTAATATTTCTTGCATCGGCTTTAAGCACAGCATGAAAATTGTTTGGTTTCATAATTAGTTTGTTATCCATCCAATCGATGAGTTGGTTTTGAAGTGAAGAAAGACGAAACATATAATTTTCTTCTTCATGCCATTCCAATATATGACCTGATTCAATCGATATTTTTTGCCCGTTACTATTCGTAGCAATCATATTCTCAGGAACAAACGATTCATCATTGATAGAGTAATAACCCTTGTAGTATGATTTATAAATATAGCCATTTTCTAGTAGAGATTTCCAGAGATGTGACACTGCAATTTTATGCTGCAAATCAGTTGTTCGTATGTAATTCGTGTAAGAAATGTTAGCTGCATCAAATAGCAAACGAAACTTGTTTGAGATTTCACTGCAGTATGATAATAAATCTTGATTGTTCAATTCAGCCGAACGTTGAATCTAAAAATGAAATGAAATAAACTATTAATAAAACATAATAAACGATTTACAGGACAAAGATAGGACTACCTTTAAGCCATGCTCATCAGTGCCAGTCGAAAATATATGCGTCGAATCTAACTTGATTAACTTACTAAATCGATGAATCGCGTCTGCATAGACCGAGGTATACAAATGGCCAATATGCGGAGCTATTTTTTAAAAAATATTTTGTTGTTTTTATAAATTATATAAAAATATATAACCAAACTCACCTGCATTTACATAGAAGATCGGAGTTGCTATAAAAGTTGGTGGTTCTCCCAAAACTCGGTCATGGTGGAGAAACCCTTTGGTGGTAAAGAAGTACAAGTTTCTGAATCGAAGATGCCGACTGGAGGTTAACGCCAACATGGTTCAATGTGGCCAGCGAATCCATGCCCATGTGGGCTAAAATACAAAAAAAACAAACCAAATTCCGCACGTGTTCATACATGACAAGTTGCACTAGAAACATTTTTTTAGAACTTGACGTATATATTCAACTTAATAATTGTTTTTTGAATCTAAAGATAAAAATTATCCTAATTTCACATTTGATTATTTTTGATATTTAAAATATATATAGATAATTTAAACCGTATTTCGTGTTTTAAACGTCTTTAGAAACAATTTGCAAAATAATATTATTTTAAAGTATTGTCGATCAACCTCTATACTTTCGTTTTGGTGTTTTATCTTTAAAAAATAAAAATTCCAATTTTTAATAAAAAATTAAAAATAATTCGACTAATAATGTTTGGTTACAGTGCGTTCTGTTGTATAATACAAATAAAATCCATTATTCAAGTTTTTAAAACTTTGGAAATTTTTCAAAATAAATATTCAACACTTGAATGCAATAAAATAAAATAATTGATGTTCATTTCCCAAAAATAAATTATAAAGACAGATTGTTTTGAAAGAAATGCCACCAGTGTTGCTCTAGGGCCTCATGTGTATTATTCACTTTATTTGTATCACATTTGTAAGCATGTACAAATCAGTATTTTCCAGTCATATACATCCGAAAGAAGAGGTATCAAACATCCTAAAAATCTGTACACAAAAATTTTTTTATGAAAGGAGTACAAAATGGGAAAATCACCAAAATTACAAAAGAGAAAGGAATAAAAAAGGGGAATACAAAATGCTCATAACAAAGAATCCTTGGCATTAGTCGAATTACTGTTAGGGTTGGTAACAATCGAAACATTATTCAGATCTTGAGAAAGTGGTTCTTCATAGGCATTATTATTATTGTTATCATCTTGTTCGGAAATATTTTCCGTTTCAACTTCCTCTTCAATACACAAGTTTTGCAGCGCTTCTTCTCCTAGAATAGCAATGGCATGCTTGAGGGTGATCTGAGCATTGCTGGTAGAATCCAAATTACAGTTCGGCTGCGACTCCGAACTCCAGTTGGTTGATGAGTTATTATGAAGAAAAAATGACGAATATCGTTTACGCAACTCCTCTTCAAGCCACTTGACTGCAACCAGCCAGATAACCTTTGTTTTTACTGACTCATTCAGAATAGACAAGGCAGGTTCAAATCCCTGAAAAAGATTCACCAAAAATTGTATGCACTGATATTTCCTCTTATCGTACTGCATTTCGCCGTTTTGAAGCATATCAAAAATTCCTTCGCTGTTTACGTTTTCTGTAATATATAATAATAATATATAGAGTTAAATAATAGGTTAATATAATAACTGTAATACAAATGATCATACCATTAAAGAAGGCCAGACGAAGTCGGTGTTCTTGCCACGAGTCGCTAATCATGACAATTTCTGTCAACAGATTGAAATATGGCTTAATTTCATAAGTATAAGAGAAGGAGATATGGCACAGAAGTTCAGTGATCGTATAAAGTGAAAACTTGGGATTCTCCCAACAACAAAATTTAAGTAGTTTGTGTGTTTCATCCATGCCAATAGCATCTTTGAGAATCTTTTTGAGGTAATTCTTTCGATTAAACAGAAGGTCTTGCTCTCTGGGCTGAATTAGCATCAGATAGGGATGACCGTCATACATGTAGGGATTGGCTGATGGTCTGCCATTGAGTGATGGATTGGCGGTGTTCCTCACTGACACATCGCAACAACGGATTAAGATGCTAACCACCTGGTGAAGACGATTCAGGTCGATGAAATGGTGCCGAGCAAGTGAACCAGGCGACTCATCCGTGGTAATCGCCATGAACCTGCTAGGCACATGATATTGCAACAAGTGTAATCTCTCTTCCATGCCCAGTGTAGATAGCGCGTGGAACAAATTAAAATATTGCTGAGATTGACGGCTGTTCTCTGCCACATCTCGTTGAAGTAGTTGTAACAATGAATCCATTATTTGATTAGCATCTTGTGTGTTTTCTTTAAAAAAATGTTTAAACTAAGTTTCGAAATAAAAAGTTGCAAAATTGAATAAACTTACCACGTTCAATTAAAGAAAAGTGAATTATAAAGATAAGAAGTTTGCTAAATGCCATTCGTACATCTTGATTAGAACTCTCGAGGAGAAACTCGCAAAAAATAGGCGTGCTGTCGAATAAATGAGTTTGAGCAAAATAACGACGAACCGACGGATTTATCTTGAGATATGGAACAAAGAGCTCGTACCAATCGACAGCATTTCCACTATATGTTAAACATTGACACACAATATTACTTATTTTATATTATATATGAAAATAAGTTGAGCTTACCGTAGCATTTTTTTAGCGCGAAAACATGAAGAAAAAATAAACTTAGCACACAAGTCAATCGTAGAAATAGCAATTTCTTGATCTTTGGTTCTACTGTTGCAAAGAAGTAATTGTCGCATGAAATAGTAGAACTCTTCACTAAACTGAATTTTCTGGTGCATGAACACAATATTCTGATGTAGAACGTTCTTCTTGATAGGCAGTGGCATTTTAGTTGACTTGGAGATGGGCTTGCGCTCGAGGCTCACTTTGCGGTAGAGAAGAATAAACGCATTCCACCAGCGTTTCTGAGTGCGCAGTGACATCTTCTTCACAATTTGGTCGAATATCTCCGCCATGTAGTCGCCACCAAAGCACTGATTCTTCATCTCATCATCATCATCAAGTTTGCACTCGGAGACATCGACATCGTCGAACTTGCACCACCGAATGTGGCCCTCGGGGGTCTGGTGGGAAATGAGCGAGTAGTAGTGGCCACCACTGGCTTGTCCACTGTGCACCACCACTCCGCATAACTCATAGTTGGAAACCTCATCCACCTCGCACGACGACAGGTCCTCCTCGATCACTTCACCTTCGATCTGAGCCAAGCCATTTACCGTGTAAGGCATCATGTCCAACATTCGGGGAAATTCAAAGTAATCGTTGAATTTGATCGGACTCTCACGTTCGTAGTCATAGTCAAAACGTTTCAATTGAATCACCAATATCTTGGGCAATTTCTTGATGCACAAACGCTTCACAGTATCCACTTTGCGATCACATTTCTCACAATAATAAGCATTGTCCCCTTCGAGAAGATCGCCTTTGACATACTGTTCAAGAGAGTCAAGCAAAGAGTGGTGATTGTGCACATCAACGTTCAAGGTGGTGAAAGATTCCTCCCGAGAATATCTATTTAAAGAATAGATAATAGTAACACTAATTGTTACATAACATTTATCATGTAATGTTGCATACCTGTGAGGACATCCGTTACAAATTTTCTGATCGGCAAAAGTACCACCAAAAACATTGCTCATGATAGGACTGTGGTGAAGAGCCTTGAGTGCTTCATCTAGAGTATCAAATAAACTGTTGAAAAATTCCAAAGCGTCTTGCTGTTCACGCAAATTGATTGGACCACCAAATAACCTAAAAATGTTATTATAAATAACAATAACAAAAAGCATTGCAAAAATAAGTTACTTGAATTGCTGCCAAAATCCTCTTGGAATATAAAATTGGCATTTGCTAAGAAGCAAATGCCCAAAAATGATCTGAATCTGCTTCAAAATGTTGATATTGTAAGTTTTAGGATCTTCGGGTGAGTGCACTCTAATATCGTTAAAGAAGTGCGAGTCATCGGAGTCATCATTGAAGAGATACATAGAACCTGCATCAACTGCTAAAATGCCTTCTCGAACTTCTTGAATCATAAAGAGCTGGTGACAATATAAAATAACAATTAACAAATAGATAATAAAATGATGGCAGGATTACCTGTTGCAACACAGAGTTCATGTAGCACGTTGCTCCGGCATTTTTTAAACCGACAAAACTCTGCATAGCTCGAATTCCCATGTTAGAAGAAAAGTCCCAGTTGGGAGTTGTCATCGAGAAGTTGTTCAAATAGTGTTTCAACCTTTCACTCAAGTGGTGCAGATTGCCATAACAATCCTTGCATAGAGCAACTAACAGGTCGTAAGCCGCAACTTGGGTGGAGGGTGTGGTGCAGATCGGATCAATAGGGTCAATCTCTTGAAGAACAAAATCGCCATTTTGCTGCATTAAACAATGCAACCTAGAGGCAGTGAATAGAAACTTGTCCACGATCAAGTCAACAAGACCAATATCTAGCTTGATGTTATCATCTTGCAAAAGAACCAATTCTTTCGTTATTTTCAGATGACCTTCCAATTGAATGATCTCTAACTGGTGATCATAGTAAAAATACTCCTAAAATATAAACCAGATTAATAACAGTGATACAATTAATTTGCAATTTACCCTAGCGTGCTTCAACAAATTAAATTCGTGATTCAGAATATCTTGAAAAATTGCAATATTATTAAAGTTACGATGAAAAGAATAGCTGAGCAAATTGCTGAAGAGCTGGAAAAATTCACCAGATTTTTGGTAAAAGTGGGGAACAACATCTTGCAAATACTCGAACATCATATTCAAAATACTTATGAGAAGGTCTTTTTCTTGGACGCATTTCGTGATTGCTAGCGTGAACTGTTGCATCAGATTGACACGGATGGCATTTTCATTACATAGAAAGAGCAAATCAACGAAAAAGTTGCGCCACGTGTCAATGTTAACGATCGAAGAGAGTTCAGAAGGAGAGAGCAAAAACATAAGAGTGGATAATTCAATTGCCTCGTTGCAAACTTCAAAACTCAACTCTTTCTTAGGGTGATCAGATTGGATGTCGATAGGGGCAAAATCAGAGATAAATTGTTCATGCAATTTGGTAACGTCAAAATTAAACAAATCAAGTTTTCCGGTAGCAGTTGACCAAGCTATATAGAACACAGCAGAAATGATCTCTTGATTAGGAGCATAGCTTAACTTCTCTAAGAGCTCCATGTTGTTGTTGGAACATATGATATTATGTAAACTCTGTGCCGTATTCAACGATAGTTTTCGAATTATTGGGTCACTGGGAACAAACTGTAGCGATTCATTCAAGTTGGGCAACATCAATGAGTTGGGGAGAAAGTTGAGTGAGAAGCTTTTTAAATAAGCCACGGTAGGTAATACAAATTTGCCAATTTTCATAATAATTAAATATGCGCAACTAAATTGCAAAAATAAAAATAAATAAATGTTAATTTTAGAACTGAAATGAAAACTCACATTTTGTAGTAGCTGTCGGCATTGGATAGAAACGTTTTATCGGTTAAAAAACCAAGAATGCGAAAGCAATAAGTGCTTCGAATAAAAGAGATTTGAAATTCGGACAAGTTGCCCATGCTGTTGGCAGGCATCAAAAGTGAGTAGATAAGTCCCAAGAGGTAAACAGTTTTAGTGGGAGATGCAAGTAGCTCGGCATCAAACACAGACTCATCTGCCTTGACCAGACTTCGAATCAAGCTAATGCATTCGGCATCAGGTGGCATCACATGAAGCATCGAAAGGCATTTCTCAAGCAGTGCTACATTCCGCATTGACATCGCTACGTCAGCCAATTTGAACAGAAAGTTTGCATAGTGTGGCTTCTTCGACATAATCTAGTTGGTGAAAATTGTAGCTGTTAATCAAGATCTAAACATACTATAATTTACTTACCACTCCAGGCAAGCTATTTTCCAGTTGTGCAAATGTCGGCAGACTGACTCCTTCCATTTCGGGCGAACAACTTATGTTGGCATTGGAATTCATTAAACGAACGGTAAGTTCCTATATTAAAAAATCCAATTATTATACAATAAAATCCTCAAAATATGACTTAAGAATAGTTTGCTACGATTATATATAAAAATTAAGAATTACCAATTTTTCTTGAAGCTTATTCAACTGAGCAATAAACTTGATAGATGATACATCTATCTTCTCATTGGAATAGTACATTTCTGCATCAACGTTGCCCGTAATTTTGAGTCTAAATAAAAATAGTTGAGTACAATTCCAAAATAGAATGGCAAAGAGAACACTTACGAGTTAAGAATGCGATTTCGAATAGCATAAATACTATCATTAGTGTGCGTCGATATCTCCAACTCTTCATTGTTTCTGCCAAAGTTCATAATCTTAATTGTCAACATGAGTGGCTTGCCACGAAAGCTGTAGGACATAGGAAGAATGGTTCGCTCTTGACTAAAGTCATTATCACATTTGTTGATGTACTCGTAGAGAACGCTGAGAACGCGAGTCATCTTGACAAGTTCCACTTTGACGCGTGGTTGGTCGTGGTCATTCTCGATCACTGATATGGTATCGTAGCTTGCTTTGAGTCGGTCGAAACAGGTGTTGATCAAGTCGTGGTGAAGCTCCACTTGAGAATAACGAAACTTAGGTCCTAAGTTTGTGTAGAGCTCTATTAGTAGCGAGATTGCTTTCTGAGCTGGCAATTCTTCGCAAAACAGAATCAGTTTCCACAGATAATCCAGACCAAACAGATCGCTGTCTTCCATCAAATACACTTGATTGCGACACTTCAATTTACCTTGCTGGTAGTTGACAACTTTGAAGGAACTTTCAAAACAAGCAATCCCGTTTATATCCACCAGTGATGGATCGAGCTTAAGAATGTTAGCTTCAAAAAATCGATATATGATGTCTGGATCGAGATCAGTATCTCTCTCAATCATCAAAGCGGTAAACCATTCGAAGCAAATCTCTCGGTCTTGAATGAAAATCGCATCTTCGGTTAAACACTTCCAAATTTCATCTGCTTGCTCTAAGCCTAGCCACATTTGACCTTCCTGAAGAAAAAATCTTAAAAAATTCAGTCTTTCTTTGACTTCAGAACAATGTGAAAATTTTCCATTGTAAACAAAATTTGGATCAAAATTAGACAAATCACAATTGCAACATTGCTTTCTCATTTGATCCATGTAAGCCGCAAGATTTTGAGAAACTAGAGTAACCAATTCGTAATTGGTCTGGAGATTGAGTAGAAGCTCATGCCGATAGGTGTTCTTGCTCCTTGGCCTAATAAAGTAGGACTTGCCTTTTGATGACTGAATTGGCTCACTCATCTCTCGGATAACATTTTCAGGAAAAAGCCGACAAATTTCACGGATGTGTTTGAGAGCAGTCACCACCGAGGTTCCACATTCAGGCTTCTTCAACTCTTCGATGCACCTCTCGAGCCAATTAATCTTCAAGACGTCCTTATCGCACGTTCGGCCGTAGTCGAGAATCTTAAGATGAGCATTAAGAGCTTGTTCAACAATATCAATATCGACATCATCGCTGTAAGCTATGTTCCAGAGCAAAGTAAGCGCTTGGTGAGCCATCGAGCCGTCTTGATCGTCTTCAGCTAGACGTCTCATCAGGTCAATCAGTCTCTCTCTTTCCTTCTTGCTTGCATTGGACCAACTGGATTGAAAACAGTGAAACAGATGATTCAATTGATCACTAGTAAAATTCCATGTTAGCTTCGAGATGAGTTCATGCACATTCTTGACAATCATTTCATGCTTTCCAAGTTGAACATTCCAAATCTTATCGAGACATTCCAAAGAAAGAGTATTTTCTTTGATCAAAAACCGAATGATATTCTCCAACTTTTCCACATATTGTGGTTGATGCAAGCAGTCTTTGAGGACAATGTCGAGAACGTTGTTGTCAACGAGCCATTGTGCCAGTTGCTCGGGAGTGAGCCCAAACTCGCAGTGGCAGTTGTTACTTGCAATTCCATAGCCCTGCATGTGAGTGGACATGCATGCTAGCAACTTATTCAACTCGTTCAGAGCGTTCATCTTGCCATTAAAGGTTGATATCTGTAACAAACGGAGCACCATTTTCAGTCGTAACATTCCTACTGCTCGCTGTGAATCGCTTCGAGTGATTTTAATTTCAAAACATCGCAGCATCTTGATAATAATATTAAGAATATCACATTTTCCATCTGGTTTCACATCTTTTTTAAACTCTTCATCGCTCAAATTGTTCAAAAATTGAGGCACAATTTCCATGATCGGAACCAAATAAGTTTCCGTAGATTTGGGAGTAAGCAGATCGATGCAATTTCTTAAAGGTTTCAGGTAAGCAAAGACAAGAAGCATATTTAAGTTGGGTTCTTGTAAGCGTTTAAGGATTTTAGCAAAACCACCATGATGACCAAAAAAATTAATTAGATTCACAATAAGTGCATTTTGTAGACGATCATCAGTTTCTTTTGCGTAGACAAACTCAAACAGAGGCTCAGGCAAGACTGCATATGAAAATCTTAAACTTGAAAATGAGAAATACAATTCATAGTTAAATATTTAAAAAATACAATACCTAATGTTTGGTGTAAACATCAAGGCCAAAAAGTCCAAAATTTTGATGTTATCTTTGTCTACACATAGCACAATAATCTCCATCATCTTGAAACTAGCGGCCATCAAATGATTCTAGTAATCAAATTGCATTATAATATTTATAAAAATCCATCATTCAAACATTGAACTTACAAATATGCTGGGTTGGATGTTTTCAATTATATCATCAGAATAAAATTTGCTAAAAAAATGCGGCAAAATATTGGAAATAAAATTCAACAAATCTTCATTCTCATAATGACCCGCCTTGAGCATTTCAAGTGAATAATCCAATAAAGTTTCAAGATGTGGCCACGAAAATTGTACAAGTGCAATTTTGGTATTTTTGGGGAGAATGCTCTGAATATGATGGATGGTGGTACGAAAGTTGTCGTTGAATGGGCTAGAGGGAGGGGAAATTTGGTGGAAATGTCCGTTGGACTGCACACTCCCACCATCTTGGCCATCATTATCCAAACTCATGTGAGAGTCACTTGACTGACTAGACACTTGCTCATGACCAGACTGGCCACACACCGGCTGCGTTATTTCACAATCATCATCTGCCTGCTCATGGCCAACTTCCATTTGGTGCTGGGCACTTGCCGACGGCATCGAGCAATTGTCATCGGGATCCACATTATTGTCGCAATTCGACATCTGCACTGTCATCACTGACAGACAACGCACCACAATTCAATAAGGGCCTAGAAGCAAATAGCAACCGATTTACTGACAATGCACATCGAGACATGAAAGAATGAAGCTGAGACAGAGACAAGAAAGGAGTCAAGTTACGCTTGTCTCCAATGTAACATCGTTCACACATGAGGAACAAACCTGCGTGACTATGGTCAACAATTAAATAAGCACAGTAAGAAGTGAAATGTATCAAAAAGTAAAAAAAATTAGATTCTGAAAAACAAGGAATACGGAGTACTAAAACTAGAGAAATATAGAAGACAGTGTGTGGAGAAAATGTTTTGATGTTTGCAGCCTGTGGTAAGACGAAATCTCCACACACGCAAACTCCGCCTATGTCGACTGTCCACAGAGTGCAGTACTCACTTTCATCTTCACTTCATTTTCTTCTTCTTTCACGCATTTTATTTTATAATTCAAAATACTGTTTTATTTTTGTTTTATACATTATTGTTTATTGTTTAATGTTAATTTATATATAAAATCATTGCATTTTTATATTTCAACATAAAAACTAAAATGGTGTAATTTCACCAAATAAACTGTTTGTAACTTCCAACCTTGCCGCAAGATGGCAATGCAGCGCTTTTTAAATAACTACCGACATTGTACATTGTTTGATTTCCTTTTAGAGTTGATTTGATTTTTATTCTTAAAATCAAAATTTTTGTTATTTAATAACAGCTATGTTAAACTAATGCTCTAAATTTACAGCACGTCAAATTTTTCATATTTAAAATTGAGGCTTTCATATTTCAAATCAAATTGAAATTGGCTCTGATTTGATATGGCTGCCCACTGATGACCAGACAGCCAAAGCCGAGTCATTGCTGTCAAATCGGAAGTGGACTGAGGCTTGACAAGTGGCGCCCTCATTTACACCACGAGACTTGACTCTCGATATAACGTAAGTTTTGTCATTTTTTGGGGTAAATTTTTGATGAAATTGTATTGACTCAATCTAAACATTTGGGGAATTTGCTTGTTAACAGGTTCAATTTGCTCATATCTAACTACTGAGAAAACTGATTTCAATCGCTACAGAAAGTTCATTTTTTCAATGATGTGTGAATAAAAGTTGACAAAATTAGCACACCATATTTATTTTCAATTTAAAAAATAAAAAATATATATGAACTATCAATAGTAATCGAAACCAGTTCTCTGTATTCAAATACCTTTGCATTTGTACAGAAAATACCGTCAGAGATATATCAAAAAGTAAGGATTCAGAAATAAGAAATTTCTTTAGAAGCGTTTCCTAGAATCTAAACTAACTATGTTAGTCAATATTTAGTTAACAAAAAAAGTAATTTTTTTTGTTTTAACCAAATCATTGATTCAAGAACAATCATCGGACACAGATTTATTCGCACGTGTTATACAAGTAAATTGGATACGATGAAATCACTGAACCACTAAGCAATTTCTATTTAATATATATATATATTAGAAGTTGTTAAAGTTAGCAATATTCAACTCAATTCATATAAGAACGAGCAAAGTAAAAACTAAAATTAATTTATTTCCGATCAAAACATCTTTGATAATTTATCCAAAATTGTGTTAAGTGCTAACCAATCACGGATTAATTTATAAAATTATTAGAAAAATAGTTTTATTGAATTCATTCTCAATGTACAAAATATTTATTTTTAAAGAGTTTATAGCTATCCTCTTGATGAACAAAGTTTGGGTCTTTTTGTCAGTAAAAGTCATAAAGTCAAGTCAATAAATGTTTTTTTTGAATGGGAAAAAATGTTGCACGAAACGATGAAGTAAATGTGATAGAAGAAATTGATTGTGTGCGGAGAAAGTGACGAGTGACAAGACTGGGAGTGGTGAATTAGGGCTGGATCGAGGTGAGCAGTGGAGTGTGGAGTGTAGAGTGTGCAGGTGCGCGCCGCGAGAAGCCACTGAAGGTGTCAAGCACACGTGTTCAACTAGGTTTAACCTACTTCGTGCCACTTCTCGTTTAAACGTGGTTTTTCACTGAAGAGGTAAGAGTTAAGATAGTATAACTTCACCAGTTCGTTTCTCTATCTTAACTTCTATTGATTGGTATAAAAAAAAAGTTTAAAAAGCCACGTTTAAAAATGA
>WURS02091527.1:0-23883 GCA_011762765.2 Rhinocypha anisoptera | reverse complement strand
GGTGCAACAGTGTGGTCACCGGTCGTCTTTTGTATGTCTTGATCTGGTTGGTGTAAATGTCATAGAATATTGTATATCGATTGGCATTCACTTTAAACTTTAGAAGTTCACGAAAAAAGTCATAAACAAATTTATCCAGCTTGTCATTGAAGCCTTGTATCATTATCTGAGAAATATAGTGTATAATTTATTTATCCCCAAAGTTATCAAGGTCAAGCCTACCTCTAAACCAAATATATTAGTAAATATGTTATATGAAATACCAGCAAGTAAAGCTGAGTAGAATAATTCTTCAACGCTATCAGCAAAGCATTTGAGAGCGACATTTGTAATATTCCAATTGCCCGGAGTAGAGTTGACAAGATGGCTAACAACTTTGAGTCAATCATTTGTTTCACTCTTTTCGTTAACACAACTAACCTTTTAAAAGCAAAACCAAAGAATACTTTAGGCACACAATATTGTTGATCTTGAAGATGCCACACTTTGAACCGATCGGTGGAGACGATTAATTCAGGCACTTTACTTTCCGAAGAAGGCTTAGTTTTGAGAGCTAAATCATTTGGAATGTATTCGTTTGGAAATGGAAAATGAAGATGCTCAGTTGGCTCAGCAACTCGACATGATTCGAGAAGTGACGGAATGAGTCCTTCGGCAATGTATTGAACTTTGTATAGTGTGTCTTCACTCAAATTCTTGTATTGCGTCTTGAAGATAGGACTAATCATAATCACATTGACCGTGTCCACTGTGATGAGATTGAGAGTGTCAATGATAGTTTGTTGGTTAAAGGGGCCCATCAAGCACCTTCCGCAGATTACTCGTTCCATTGATAAATGATGCTAAAAATAAATTGGTCTCATCAATGCAATGTACACGGAAGACTTTTGCTTACACTAAGATTGGCACTCAAATATCGTGCATAGTGAATTGGATCATACTTGTCGCGATTATGAAACTTGATAGTATTAATTAGTTTAATTTCTTCATATAAACTTTGACTTGGTGGTTTAGACTGAAATAGTAGCAATTAAATTTGATTTATTCAAGTTAATCCAAGTTACCTTGAGTAGTTTAATATATTGGAATATAGTCAAAAGTATCTTGTCGTACATAATAACACCTTGATTTAGATCAACCTCAATGTCGAGAAAGCCAAAACCTGGATAAAAGTAAGGCATCGCGTCGAGCATTGAACTGTAATGTAGCGTTTTAAGCCGTGAAAGTAAACTTCCGGGACCTTCGTGGCCTAACAGATGAGTAATGTAGTTGAGAGCCTTAAAAATTTTTACAATAATAAACATTATTTTATATTTTAAAGTGATTCTGTCTTTATAATTACATCCCACTTTTCTTGCTCTTGCTTTGGATCAGGCATGGGAAAGAAAATGATCATCTTTCGCATCTCCTGAAAGGGAACAATGTTAATCTTCTTCTGGCAGAAGGGTGCCGAGTATGGATGAATTGCATTGTAGTAAGGCTCAACATCTCTGTTGATAATCTTACTGAAGAGTGGTACCGTCATCTCTTCTAGTCTATCTAAACTTTCTGCAACAAAATTATAAAACATTATTTCTGTATCTATATTCAAGCAAGCAAATAAAGAACCTTTTCCAAAAACTGCTAGACTCATCACGTTGGCAGAATAGAATTGATGATAAAACTGCACTAAAGCCAAGTGCAAGTTTTCGTTCATTTGCAAAGTGTCTCGATTTCCTAGATTAAACAATAACACACTATGTAGTTTTGCTCAGTGTCTTTATTTAAAAAATTGTTATAATTTGTTAGTTTCAGTCTTAACCCTTTCTATCTCAAAGATTATCAGTAAAAGATAAACCTTCTATCGCTAATTGAATGAGCGGGACACATACGTACCGATAGCGCATTCGGGAGCGAAAGGGTTAAAAAACAATGATTTATTATTTTTAAAATAGAAGATAAGTTTTCTCAAACTTCTTCTCATCCAATAATTCAATTGTTTTATATAAAACCACATTCGAAAGATATAATCAAGTCTTATTATATGATATACAACTCAATTTAAAACATTAATGATTATTATAATCTTATCAGATTAACAACAATTAAACTGCTACTGTGCCATCGCTATCGGGCTATTGCCGTGCCCACTTAAGTGGCGGCTTTTTTGTTTTTGTCCAAATTTTTTTGTTTAGTTTTCTTTGAAGCAATTTTCAATAATAAATTATTGTTCCCTTAAGGTTTACTACTAACAGATTATAACAATTTTCGAAGAGTTACTGGTCAAAACTACATAATGATCGAAACAAACCAATTTCAAACTTGGCATAGTCGTGCTTTTGATTGCCCATTTTTTTTCGTATTCGATGAATGCGCTGTCGATCACTAGTCAGTGTGTTCTCAAACTCAAACTGAACGGATTGAATCTCTTTCTCAATCTTGTCTTCCGGAAAAAGTGGATCGATAAAGAATTGAACAAATCTGTGGAAACACTCGGGGAAATGTTTCATTCTCATTTCTACGTTACCACTCACCTCTCAAGTGCCGGTTCAAGCACATTTGGATCCACATCAAAAAAGTAGGTGGTTTCACCTGGCCCAGTAAATGCATTGGTGTGCCCGCCGTTCTGAACAATGTAATTTTTAAAAAAATTTTCCTCGGGATACTGCACAGGTGCAATGCATGGATGAGTTAATTTTGGTTCACTTCAGTATTGCTCGGTAAAACCTTTTTGCTCGAAATGAAAAGAGCGTGCTCAAGTAGGTGCGCCATGCCTTGTTTATCCACTGGATCGAAAAGGGAGCCAACTCGCACTGAGAGCGAAGCTGCTGACTTGTCCGTGGAAGGATCACTGACGAGAACCACCTTGAGTCGGTTGCTGAGCACCAAGCCGCGATACAAGCGAGCATCGTTATTTGGCTTGATCAGATCCTCGCGTCTCTCCGCAACCGCGTCCATTTGGGGTCGTTACCCTATCCTTGTGGTATACCACACCAAACAAACCTCTAACTACTCTCGTACTCAAGTTTAAATGTCATTTTGCTTGCGCGATCGCTGTTGAATTATTTTATATAATTTATTAAATTAAATTGAAAACAACATTAAACAAAATAAGTGATCAATTCAACAAATAAGAAGGAGAATTATTTGGTCATGTGTGGTTATGGTCTGCGGATGCAGTGATGGCACAGTGTGGTTGCGTTGTGCGGATGGTCGTGACTTGGATATGAGCTATGAGGTGAAAGGAGTGACCACCAAAACATCGAGTCAGTGGAATTATGCAGAGGCCATAGGAAGGTCAACACGGGTGGAGAGTGGCACTACGTCTAATCACTACTGCTCAAGAGTCAAAAAACGCGGGTTGATGTAAGAAAAGCCATCAAATTCGTTGCCATTGAGGTTACCAATCACAGATTGGTCACTGGGGGTCATCGTTAGTCGAGCATTAGTAAAATTTGGATCAAAGTTTTCTACCAGCTTCTCGTTAGTAATGTGTGGCTTGTAAGGTGGCTGGATTTCTTTATTTTCTACTTTGATCCAGTCAATACGCCGGAAAAAGGGATGTGATTTGATCTCGTTTTCATCATTGATGCCAGAACCAAGTCGCTGGGAAGCTTCTTTCACTAAGAAAGCTTTGCACAGATCCTTGGCTTCCTTTGAAATAAATTTGGGGTAAAGCACGTTATTATCGACCACGTTCTGGAAGAGTTCATCTTCGTCTTCTCCATCAAACGGAGCTTGTCCTGTAAGCATCTCGTAAAGCAACACTCCATAGGACCACCTGCAATGTTCAAATAAAATTACTCATTTGACTCAGCTAAATCGAACAATACTTACCAATCCACGGATTTCGAATATGGATAGTTCTTTATTATCTCCGGTGCAATATAATCCGGAGTACCACAGAATGTATGCGTGGTCTTGGAGCCAAAGATGCCTTCTTTACACATACCAAAATCGCCAATCTTGATGTGGCCTTCAGAGTCAAGAAGAATATTGTCTAACTTGAGATCCCGATAAATAATTCCACGGGAATGAAGAAAAAAGAGACCGATGGCTACCTCGGCGGCATAGAAACACGCAATTGGTTCTTTGAATTTACGGAACTTTTGAATTTGGAACATAAGGTCTCCCCCTGTGACGTACTCCATGACGAAGTAAAGTCTTTCTTTGTCTTGGAAGCACGAGTGAAGCTCTAGTAGAAATGGTGGCTTGATGCTGAGGGCGAGCACACGCTTCTCAACCATGGCACTTTCAATATCGTCTGCCATTACCAGAACATCTTTCTTGAGCACCTTAATGGCATACAGTTTGTTTGGTTTCTTCTTAGATTCGACCAGTAGTACTTTACCGAAACTACCTTTGCCAAGAACTTTGAGTATGTTGAATGAGTCCAAGCGAGTTTGCAGCTCGGATGGCTTTGACGAGAGTGAATGGTACATAAGATTTTTTGAAAGATTCTCTACAGGTTTTATTTGACTCTTAGACTCTGATGCAGTCCGCTGCTGGTCTGATGAGTGTCGTTTTTTCAAGTAATCAATCAGATTCTCGCCAGGTGGCGGAAGTGGTTCGTTATAATACGAGCCTTCCTCTTGGTTGAGCAGTTTGAACCATCCGTTAACCGGCTTTTTGAGAAGCTCAGAAACGCCAAAAGATAATGATCCCATGAAGTCGTTGCGTGAGGCGAGATCCCAATCCCAAACACTAATCACAAGTCGCTTGTCCCTATCCTTGGGTTCGATATCGATAGTGAGCGTCTCATGCCAGTCAGGGTTTAGGGTGTTTTTAATTATTTTCGTTTTGTACTTAGTTGATGAGTGACTATCATTGCTCGAAACAAGCTTCACCTTAACATAGGGATCGGATAGACCATTTGGATCCATAATTGGAAGATTTCGTGCTTGTTTGATTTGGCAAATAATTTGTCCAATTTTGTTACCTTCCTTGGTATCGTTCTCGTTGGCATTCTTCACTTCGATATCCAACTCAATGCGACCTCGTTTTTCTACTGCATCACACCCGCAAAGATGAGGCACGTTAGGTTTACATCGTTCATGAACATTCATTTGGCACGACTTGCACTGGTAACCCTGACGGAAGAGACCGTACAACATCGAGCCACAATGATCACAAAAAGTTGGCGAGGTATAAGTGTGTAATTGAAACTGGTGCACTTTACGCGGGTCACTTTCGATGCCTTTGTCGGCACCAGGACAACGAAAAGTGACCAGTTCATGGCACCTCTTGTGCACCACTAAGCAGCATATCTAGAAATGACAAAATCGAATCGGTCAATACAAATTTTACTCACTATACAGCTATTCCCCAGGAGAACTCAAATCACGTGTGCACAAAAAAGAAAATCAGTTTTGAGCATGTTTTTTTGCTGCTTTTAGTGAAATTTGGAGCAATCACTTGTGTTCACCTGGGGTTTTACTGTACAATTTTACTAGTGATTGTTACCTCGCACTGATAACCTTGTTTGCCAATGAAGCCCCAGATGAAATCGCGACAATGGCTGCAGAAAGTAGGTTGCTTAAAGAAGCGTGCTATAAACTTGTGGTCAAGCACCTCCGAAAGCTTTCGTTTCTTGAAAGCTCCATTACGTTGAAATTGCTTGGAATTTTGCTTCCAGCTAGAGCCGGATGAGGACGTAGTGTCATCTGATTCGACTACTTCCGTGTGCTCCATGTTGAATCCCTGGTGGTCTCCACTAATTCAATTAGCACATTAGAGCAATGTTACTCAGCTCGAGCGGCTGGGCAATCTGACGAGTTGGCGATTTGGGCACTCTCAGCGTGTCTCCAGTGCCCTCTCAGTTGTTTGCCACACGGTGTGCAGAACGCGAGCCTAGTCGAAGTAATACAATTAGATTAGACTGCTCTGGACAGCGCAAAACCCACAAACGCGCCAACCAATGGGTTATTGGGCAATGGGCACACTTTCTACTGACAGCTCTCACCGGTTTTTGGTTTTAAAATGCACTCAATCAAGACGCAACCTAATCCGACTAGGCCCTCCCTACCGCGTGTACACAACTGCTTGGCTGGGGCTTACAGCAGCCAATTCATCAATAATAGATGAAGTTAATTAAAAAGTCGAGTTAACAATACCGAGTCGACTCAAGCTGGTTGCCAGGAGATGAGACGCGCTTGAGTTGGTTAAAAGCCGGCTTGTTTTGCGCGTTGCAAGCCATGGTACCTCGGTTAACGAATGACTCGCATCGCGTTACATTGCTCGCCATCATTAAGGATCGGTCTGCACTGTGCACTCACTCCCTTCGACATTTGGCTCTATCGATACTGCCAATTAATTCGACAACATAAAATTGAAAAAAATAACCTCGATAAGCTTTTGGATCGTGATAGTCATTCCTAATATGAAGACGAAGCTTGGCTGAGCTCGGGTTAAGACGACCAAAAAGTTGCTTGGGTGGAAGCGAGGGAACATGTGTCACGATGAGGAACCGAGAGACCTGCCAAAGCAACCAGATGTAACCAGAGATGGCCATAAACACATCAATCGACTGCTGCTTGCCAAGCAAACTGGCACATTGATTTACGGTGTTCGATGTCGGGCACAATGTGGAAAACTGCGGTTGTGCAGTGGCATCCACTCACCGAGCCAATACACCTCTCTACGACCAACTATATGCAGGCGCAGCCTTGACTGCACCCAGGCTCCCGTTAATCCTATTTCAAGCCTAATTCGGTGAATTGTAATTTAAATTTGGAAACCACCAAATACATGACAGGCATTGCGAGGTAGATTTCAATCGTGTGGAAATTAAAGGAAGCCATACGTTTGATGCCAAGTAAAGCCCAACAATGATAATTTACTGCTGCACAACTTGATCAACGAGAATAAAGTGACCTGTTCTTACAATTATCTAGTGAAATAATGCTGTCTGGGTCATGTTAATTAAAAGGAATCGGAGCAATCAACATCACTGTTGCCGGTTTTTGATTGAGACATGAAATATTTGTCAGCGACTTTCCCAAAGCTACTATGCTCAATATATTGCGATTAACAAATAAACATTGAAATTAAGGAGACAAGAGTAGATCTGTGGCAATAGTCTCATGTAGTAGGTGACAAGAGGCAGACTAGCTAGTCTATGATGCCTGTCATCAGGCTCTCGTGTTCTTCTCCCCTCTCTCTCTCTACGCTTTTTTGACATTGTCAATTTTTGCATTCGAAGTTAATAACGCACGACATGACTTTTCTTTTTTTATTTTTATTATTAAATCTTTGAGCGTAGACGCGCTATATCGATGGATGTCATGTGTGGAAGCACATTGCTCTTTTCCAAGCCTCAAACCAATTGAGTGGATGGTCTAGCCAAGCTGGTTCACAATCGACAAGATAGTATGGTGTAGAATACTAGCGGCAACAAACAAACACACTTGCACACGCACAATTGCCCGTTTGCTCAACTTGACAACCAGCTCGGCCCAGTCTAGGTGCTACCGGGGTTGGGGTGTGTGCCTCTTCGAATTCAACGGCAATTTCATTGTCGATTTAGAGTTGGCACCAGTAACAATGTGAACCTGTCAACGACCTCTCGATAGCTTCGAAAGTAGACGAGGCCAAATCAATCAGTCTATGGGCGGTACTGCAAAAGAGGTTTTGAGCGGCATCAGAAGAGAACTGCAGTGTTCCCAAGCGATTCGACTGTCTCACTAGCCCACCACTTAGCTACACAACCTACTGAGATGCTTTTTATGTAACGCATTTTAGCTCAAAAACGTTAGTTTGCGAGATGGGCGCACAATTGGCATCACAGTTTAGCTTGTGTTTACGATACATCTCTCATCTGGGTCGACATATAAAATGGGAAAATTTTAACCAAACTCCATTTGGCAAAACTAAAAGAATTTTCAAACTTTCAGTAAAAACAATTCTCAATATGGTTGAAAATCGAGCCAAATGGAATCCAAGTTTAATTAGAAAAGTTACAGAAACAGTGAATTTTCTCTCGTAGAGAATCAATTTAGTCGGATCACTGTGCAATTGGAAAAAAGCAACAACATCAATGAATCCAAACCGATTCATATTACGAGGGAGTGAACGGAGAGAATCAGTTTGAGTAGAGTGTGCAGTGACAAGCATTGTGTTGCGGCTTGCCTCAGTGTCGGAATGCAGATGAAAAGCATGCAAGCCACATCAATAAATAATAGCAATTAATGCTCATTTATAATTGATCCTAGAAGACCAAATTCCTCACCACTTGCACTATTCAATTATTCATCACTCATCAGTTAGGAGCTGTCTATGTCGATGCGTGGCCTGTCAATGGGCTACTTGGGCCATAATGGGGTCCAGTCGTAGCAATGCAATGCTACGTCAATCCATGCAAACCAATGCCTCCATTAGACAGCTGTGCTAATCAAGTTAGACTCATTGAACTACTTACCACCAAGCAGACGAAATGCCAGACACAAGAACAGAAAACAAACACATGAACTGACAAGCAGACAGACACAGTCACATAGCGGCTGACAAATTCATTAGTGACAATTAGCGAGTGGTGACGAGGTATGCGTGGTTCACGTCACAGCTGCCGAGTTAGTAGAGCTTAGCATGCAGGTTGTGGTCCTGTCGAGCAGGTCGCACACTATCCTAATGACCCGCCAAGAAGATTCTGATCAAGGCAAGTGTACGTTGTTCTTTCCTGCAATCAGTGACACAGCACTGACAATGTGGCAAGTAACGAATGAGGCAAAGAAAGGAAGTTCGAAGTGTGATCGAAACGTTGATTGCAGAATATTAAGGGAAAAGTGTCGATTAATGTTGCCATTGGTTGGCTTGACTGCTAGTGGCGTTGGAAGTGTAGTGGTGGGTGTCGCGCACCCATGGGTGCACTGACGACCAGTAACAGCAAAACCAATCGGAAGATGTGCCACCAGAGTGACTGGCGATATCGGCACCACCACACCACCAGACAACACAACACGAGCACGCCGCCACGACCACTGGCTCCGAGTGCGCCAACTAAAGTGCCACAACGATCTGCGATCGTGGCCGGAACGTGACCGAAAAGCACCGGCGTGGATCGAGCGCGACGGCGCCACACCAAGCTGCTGGTGGTTCTACCAAACCAAGCTTTGGAGCGCACTTCTCAACAATTAAATACTAGCACAAACATTTTATTGATTAGAAATTTTCTCTTTCGGTCAACTCGTCACCGGCTTAGGGCATCTGCTAGAAATATTTAAAATTGAGAAGTGTTGTGCGCTGTAGAGAGGACTGAGACAGAAGTGTGGAGCCAAGTGACGAAGCGTACGTGCAACAGTCGAATGACTAGCAAACACACGGTGTGCTCATCGATTGGACCACCACTCGCCGTGCTTGGCGTTGCTAGTGAAAGTGTGCCAGTGCAGTAGCAGCATTGAAAATCAATTGTGCTTGTTGCCTGAGATGTTGGCACTCGATAGAGTAAACCACAAACGATACCAACAAAATCCGAGTTTACACCGGCTTGCCTTGATCGGTGCGTGCTGGTGTTTTTACTTCAATCGTTTCCCCACGAATCGAGCAATACTCACTGACTCTGAGTTGGTATCATTCAACATGAGTAAATATTTAGATTTGAAACGTCACACCAATTGTGGTGGGTGATAGATGAAGGGCTAGCAAAAGATAAAGAGACTTGTGTCAAGCGCTACCCGGGCACGGCAGCCAATAACTGAAATAACTCACTGATGACATAGGAATGTCAAGCACAACTAACATGCGTGTCTTACTCACATGGTGTGTTCCAAAGGTGGATGGATTGCACTTGCGCAAGGCATAAGCAAACATTAACAAAAAGTAAGGGTTAGCTTAATTGGTTCCGCAAAGGTCAGCATGTATTTTTGTCTCACAATGACTGTTGTGTGACCGATACTGTACTGCCCAATGAAACACTTGGCAAATACCAACGCAAGAGTAGCACTATGAGTGGCTCAGTATGGCTAATGCACACCTAACTAGGCGCTGATTTTGCAATCTACAAGGGCTAGGAGAATCAGTGAGCTAACGTGGTGCCAAACAGCAGTGGCATGCATAAACAACACACTGAGATACTGCGATAGATCAATCGATCGATCGCCAAGTGACTGGACGGGCGACAAATGAGTGCCGACAACGACAAAAACTTTAGCACTGTCACTATGCTCGATGCGGCACACACCCTGCCCGCCATTAACCTGATTATGACAGGTGCCGACGTTGACTAACGAGTCAAGCACGAGCAGAAGCTAGCATGCCAGATAATATTGGCACTAACCTACACTTCAATTCACTCGCGCCATAGAATTTCCAAGCCACTTTATGCTATTTCACCAGGCGAGTATGGCTAGCGTGTAGGAAGACTTAATTAAAGTCATTCGACATTGGACCGGAAGCGAACTACAGAGAGTGATGGAATTCGATCGGCGAACTAACCGTATTGCTAACATAGCGTACAACTCTATGATAATTCTGCGGTACTGGTGCCGTTAACCACAATGCCATAAACCAACGTACTAGTTGGAGTCATAAAGTTAAAGTTAATGTTTAGTGGTTCGATCCACGCAATGGCAAAAAGTGACTAATGTCACCTGTAGGTAGGATATGCAGTTGGCACTGATTGGGAGAAGAGCAAGTCAATCGCCTAGCTGATTTCAATCCACAACACAAGATCGATTCTTAAAAGAAAAAGAATTGCTCAATTGCAAGTTGAATTGTGCAATTTGATTTGTCGGAAACAAGGCAAACAGCACTGAGAAAAAAACCAAGAATACACGACAATAAGCAGTGATGGAATCGATCGACTAGTGTGCCAATGAAGTTATCCAATAAGCAACGTCTAGTTAAGTTGAAACTCATTCTTAACTTGAAACTTGTTTCTTAATTAAATAATAAAACAAATCACCTAAGGCAATAAAAAATTCTTTCAATGGGTGGAATCGTTGCAGACTAGATCTAATCAAAATTGTATAAATATTCATTCCCGCTGTAAGGCGCAAAACTAACTGAATTAAATAACTGACTTGTGTTGGGAAAGCTGGTGCATCAGACAGAAAAAACTTCATGTGGTAGTATGATCATACTAGATAAAGCAAGCCCTACTCAATTGGCAACTGCGAGCCATGCAAAGCGAACAAAGTGCCAGCGCTGAAGAGCTACTGAAGGATATTTTCACCATTTGATCGGTTGGGCTGGGCGGGATGTGCCAAGTAACGGTGCAGTGTCATATACCAATTAGACCATTATTTTAGCTCTAATTGAATGACATTCTTCTTCACAAAGGCACCGCATTAAATACTGACACACACTAGCAGCACGACTTATGGTTGATTATCATCTCGTGTTCCGCCTGTCATCATAGACACTAGGAGACCCCAGCACAGATCTAGGTGCCAGTTGATTAACGACCAGCAAAAATGTAGAGTAAGTAGGCCTTTCAACCTGGCGTTTGGTGCTTTGGAATCGAATGAAAGAAATAACAACATATATCCAATATATTAAGAAACTCACAAAATCACAGGACTTGGTCGAGACGAGGTTTATATGTAAACTTGAGATAAGAATTAATTATTCTTACGCATGTCGTGGAATGATTGCCAACTTCAAAGTAAACACTAATCAGATTAAAAATGGCACAACTATAAGTTATCAAGAGTAAAAAACAATCCTCACATTTGGGCGAATATTGATGAGCCGCTTTAAACGTTTATGACAACGCGCAACCAGCTAATCAGTCAAAAAATGCCTGCCAACAATGGCACGGATGACTGAGTTGGTTGGTAAAATCCATAGGGAATTATAAATAACACAAATCTACCAAAAAACTCGATGTGTAAGTGAGAGTGTGAGAAAAAGAAAATTTAGGGATGATATAGCTCGATAACGACGATAAGCACGGTCAAACCGATTGACACCAGAGCAGGGTCTCGGTGCACACCTTACCGGTGGGCCACAATGACATGCGAAATGGTGTTGATCTAGTGACACTGTTAACACAATAAAGTGCCACTCAAGTGGATGTGATCGCCGTAATGATAGTGACTTGAGTCGGATTGTTGTGGAGAGTGAAGCATGCATGGGTCGACTTGGAGAGCAACTCAATACTTCACGCAATGAACACAAGCCCAACGTTGATGCCAATAAGTGATTGGTGACGTTGGTCGCCTGATCAAGGTGATTGAATAAACCCTATGAGGTGTAGAGTCACACTCCTATCATCTGTTGATCACCGCTAGCATGGTTGAAGGAGGACGGCATCGAGTAATGGCCAGTGGCGCAATGGATATTCCTGCGTGCACTACTCAATGTCGCCGATGGTGGATCGCGCAGAGTGGAGTGCGTGCGCGCCAGTGGTAAATGAGAACGCACATCTCCCCGAAGAGAGCTGCCAAAAAAAAGGCAGGTAGATAACGACACGTAGTGAGCCTCCCGCAGACACTGACGGCCATAGCGGCCATTGGCGATAAGCAAGGTGTGTGCGTGGGTCTGCCGCCACCGGTGTGCCGTCACTGCAGTTAGTTACGCGCGCCCAGTCCCTCCACAGCTCTCCTGGCCAGTTCACTGCTTCACCTCCTCTTTCAACCGCCTGTCAAAGTCTAGCTGGCCGCATCTACACTTGTACAGTTGATGTCTTGCTTCTTGCAATTGCAAATCAGGACAATTCCGAATGACTCACACTTACCCATCTTTCAAGTAGATTTCTGACATCGATAACACTGTAACGTTGCCGATTTCACCCTCTTTACTAACATTTTTTCCAAGTTCCCAACAAATATTGAGAAAAACTGCAACTAAATTTAGAGTGAATTACCAAGTAAATCATAAGTTTAGGTTTTCGATAAAAATGTTTCAGTGTGTAGATGCATCAAGTCGAGGAAGTGACAAATGTAGCTTACAGGCAGGCAACGTTGCACTGAAACAAGCTCTCCTCGTACCAGCCGTGCTCTAATTCCAATGTTTCCCACTAATACCATTCTATCCTCATGCGCGCTACAATAGACAAACATTATATGGTTTTGTTCAGCCACACTAGATGGCAGTTCGAGCGCTAATGCGAAATTTTCTTGCAAGACTCTTACGTGGGTCCGGGGAAAAATTGTTTTAAAGCACTGTGAAAATTAATTAGAACTCCAGTTTGCCGCTAGGTGGCGACTAGTCTATGAAAGTTAACAATTAAATAATAAAAATTTTCATCAAGTCCTCGGTTAACAGCCCTGATTTCGTGATTCGTGCAAGTATACCATTCTCCCGATAATTCGAAAATGAACAGCCAATTAAAAGCAAAAGTGAGGTATAACTTTCACTGTATATGTTAATAATAATAATAATAATAATATTCCAATAATATTCAAAATTCATGTCTGATTTCGTTGTGAGATTTTTTTAGAAAAGGAGGTCTAGTGGGTAAAGTATAAAAAAATTATATACAACATTGGATGCAATATGTTTGTTTCTAAGAAAAGACCAAGCTAATTTTCAACAGAAATTAAACGGGACTTTCGCCATTTGTAATACAAAGTAGAAAGAAATCATTATCTCATTAGCACTCGTGTGCTTACTAGGATTACCTGGTGGCGATGAAACGACTAGTTTGAAATAAATTAAGAGGTGCTTTCCATTGACTACTATCGAGTGGGAAAGCGTTGGCATCAAAGTGGATTGTAGCATTGTATCACTGTGTCGCTTATCTACCCACTGGTTACATCAACCACTTACTAGTGTCATTCCTCTTGACGTAATGCCTAAAAAGTGTTTCACAACCAAGGGCAATCCAGGATGAGCTAAAAATACGGCTGATGTTGCTAGGAAACTCAACTTACAAGTATAAAGTTGTTCACGGTTTGAGATTAACACAAGTCATCAATGCCTTGAAATGCTTTATCTAGGAATCACAGAAAAGACAATTGTTTTTAGAATAATGCTACCTTAATTGAGCTTTTATAAACAACAAAAATCCTCCAAACCTGTGATACATGGAGATACATAAGATTAAATTTTCCTGTAATGTCTACTTTATCTCAGTTTTTTCTTTCCCATTTTTAAAGTTATCTATCTTTTAACTTTAAATCACTATTGTTAGTTTCCAAGCTTTATATTTGTCAAAACAGCTGCATTCAAGCTTACGAATGCTTTTATTTTAACAATGCAGATGTTTTAAAGTTGCACATGCATTAGAGAAGTTCAAAGAAAATCATAGTTGTCGGTGGAATGTGTGGAATGGTGATATTAATAATCGCACATATCGATTCATCTCATCTACCGTTATAACAAATGAGAAGCAGTAGGATAAGAGGTAGAGCTATGGTAGGGTTGGGTGCGCGATTGGCTGCCTAGCTCGATACAGCCTGCAAGAGTAGCCCGTGGTGAATGGGCGTCACCAGTGAGAAGCACCAGTGCCCGGGTGGTGCGGCCCGCGGCTGCAGTGGTTGGGTCGGCTGAATTGCCACTGTTGGTCCAATGTCTCCTCCTTTCTTGCTACCCTACTAGTCAAATGTTTCGCGTGTTGTCAGTGCGACCCTATTGTCGTGGTGCAATCACTATAAGCTCGCCACTGAGCCAGCTAAGCGTGGGGAGCGAACGCGGTGCGAGGCGAGCTCAACCCGCGTGCCCACCAATATACCGAACGCGGCAACGCCACCCGCCAGCCAGATTGGCCACAATGCGAAGTGATTCTTTGCACACGCCTCTCGCCTGCCTGCCACTCGAGCACCGAACACGGTGGCCCATCGATACCTACGAGCCATGTGTCACTGTAGCATGGCAGTTGTCATTCGAACTCCTCACTTGTCGGTCGACCCACCAAGCGAACCTTCATCAATCCCTTCTTACACTTTTGTGCTAGTGACCAGTCAATGCAGCAGCAACTAAGCTCTTCACCGCACGTGACCAGTGCTGAGTGCGCGACGTCTGCCATAACCATGTCTTCAGAAGCCTTTACCATTGAGGGGCTCAAACCCGAGAACCAACAATCTAGCGGCTCGTCTAGTCGTAGCAACTCACCTCCCTCACCCAGTTCCTTTCTGATGCGTTCAGTTGCTGACCGCTATCAACGCACACCCAAGTGTGCTCGGTGTCGAAATCACGGTGTTGTCTCTGCTCTCAAGGTAAGTTTACTCTCTAGCGCTATAGCACATCTCTTTACCTCAAATTGTGAAGGGACACAAGCGATTCTGTCGATGGAAAGACTGCATGTGTGCAAAGTGTACTTTAATCGCCGAGCGACAACGAGTGATGGCTGCACAAGTAGCTTTGCGTCGCCAACAGGTACGCAATTTACTTAGCTCGATAGGCACCGCATTAACCCACTGAGAATCACACTTTCTAGGCTCAGGAAGAGAATGAAGCTAGAGAGATGAGCATCTTGTACGGATGTCAAGAGGGCTTAGTCGCAATGCACAAGGCAGGTCTCACATTATCAGCTGCCATGGCACAACTAATTCAGGTAGGTGTCAACTACTGACCAATTAATCAATGGACAGTAATCACCGAGAGCTATTGTGTGTGACGTAACAGCAACAATCTTTTGCTAAACAGCCTGGCGATGAAGTGGATTGCGGCTCTTCACATCTTTCATCACCTTCTGCATCATCCCATGAAAGTGAACCCGAGACCAACGTGGCTGGTGAGTGATCTATTCAGCTTTCTACAAGCTTAGCTCACATATCTGTCTATTTACTCGTCAGATGAGTACAAAATAGAGAATGAAGCGCATATCGAACCATTCATCGTGACGCCAAAGTCTCCAAGCAAGAGTAGGTTCGCTCTCACCAAACATAATCACTGACTCGTGTCGAGCTCAATTAACTACTGAGAGGTGTTGCGACAGGCTCTGGTTTGCCACTATATTGAACTATAAGCGAGACTAGTGACAATGTTTTACCGGCACTTATCTAACCTCATACGGTGGTCCATTTGAGCCATTCTATCATATCACCGTGTTCCCATCTTTGCTGTACACTTGCTGAGTGATGAGAGTACAAAGACGCCGCCGAGAGCGGCTACTAATGGAAGGTGTGTTTAATTGAATCGATGCTGCGATTTCCAACTGACAGATCGCGCGTAGTGTTAATCAGAGATTGGCAACGGCGATTAGAGGTGCGAGCACGCGTATGTTACTGTTGCCCACAACTCGCGTCAAGCGTGCAGAGGGCAACCCAGTGGCAGGCGCATTGTGCTGCCACTGGCACCAATTGAGACAATTGGTGACAATGGACCACTGTTTGGTCTAACACGCCATGCCGAACCATTACCAGATTGCTCCAATTATTTGCAGCCACTGTTTGGTAGCAATTTGCCTGTCAGGACTTGTGAGTGATGAACCAGACCGCGCGTGAACGCAATTTGACTCGTCACTGCTAGGTGTGTGTGTGTGTGTGTGTGAGAGTGAGTGTGTCAATTGTGTTGATCCCATTAAAACAAATACCATGACTGAGAGAAATGTGTGACTTAGGCGCCCAGCTGGTCCCATACCCTACTACGAGCTCGACATCAAGCAACAAAAAGGTCATAAGAGCCTTGCAGTGACAGCTACTTAAAGACGGTTGCCACTGGCACAATGGCGCCAAGTGAACGAGTGAATGAAACACAGGAAGTTTAGTGTAAGTAAGAAATTTCAACAAGTTACTCAAGATGAATAGAGTAGAGTAGAGAGTGTTTGGTGACAAAGTGTGTGCAATTGGTGCCTAATGTCCACTGGGCCTAGCTCATAATAGAGGTGTTGGGTGACCAATCGATACAGTCAACTTGCCTCCGCGCCTCTCAACTGAATAGTGGTAGATGCCAGTCAAATGGCTCATTGAACCGATGACACAGTGACCACTTGGTCCATCAGCAAAGACAAACCCACATTGAGAGAGTCCGGTCGATTGCTGCGCTCGCCTGTCACCTACAGCATTGACTCGAGTGGTCCACACTGCCCTGGTGGGAGTGATTGGGCAAGTGACATTGACAGCGCTAATGTTGCCATCATGGGACAGTAACCAATGAGTAGCCAATACAACACAAGTGTTGGGCTACTCATTGGTGTGACCACTCTGGACAAATCCAATTAAGTGGATCGAGGCAATGCGAGTGGCCAGCGATCGACTAGCGTCGCTGTTTGATACAATGGCCCAAGTGGATCAGCATGGATTGGGAAGCAAACGTCAAAACCAAAAACGAAAACATTTACATTAATCGAAAGGTTGGTGACAATGGCACAGGCTAGTAGAGATTTACTATGCACCACCAGCCGCTGCTGCCGACAACACGTACCGCACTCTGTGGCCCATTTGCATTAGCGAGCATCGCGTCTGGCTGGCAATGCCATTCAAAGCCAATTCGATCCATTAAGACTGCCTCTGTTTGTCACAGCTCTGTCCACGCGTGTGCCTCTGTTTCTGTGGCGAGTGCGAGACAAAAAAACAAATTCACAGGTTTACTTAGCGCCACTCCAATTGACTGGCTAGCACTGCGTGTTGCGCGAGGCAAATTAGCGCTGAACAATAATCAGAGGGGTAGTCGCGACTCAATGTTGCTAATAAACGGACCCTCTCGGGTGCACGTCAAAATATTGACACTGGACTCCAATAATGGGCATCAAGCTAGTGGGGCTAGCCAAAAAGTGGCTTAACATGGACTTATACACGCTAACCTTTGACACCTTGGCAGGTAATGTTAAGGCATCAGCCACAATGGCAGCAAATCGAACGTCTCCAGTTTCACAGAGACGATTTGCGGCTACCAATGACGCGCTAATCACAGATTGGCATTGTCAGTGATGACACCTAGTCTAGCCGTGATGCCACCGCCAATTGGCCGGCTCGCTTAGCAAATTGGTCCTGTCACCACCTGTCACCGTGCTCGCACCTTAAGTTACTTAATGACAGGGTGGGCTCAATGGTGGTTATGTTTGGTACTAGATGGACCACCAACTAGACAATGACAAATGAATCGGCTAGCTAAAACAAATAGTGTCTGTCACAGAGCACGTGCAAGCACTGAGCACCGCTCGCGAGCGGGTCCCGCACAAATTCATAATTCTGCTTGGCAGTACTATTATTGGCGATGTCTATTATTGCAGTCCTGCAGTATTAGCATTGCTAGCAACCGAGCTGAGCAGCGAGCAAATTCCAATCGTCATCGGCAGGATCGAGTGGCAGCAAGCTCAGAGTGATAGCGAGCACTCATAATAAAACTGTCATTGTCACAAGTTAGCAGTTTCATAAATTCACTTCGACTTTTCACTATCATTCGCTTGCAGTGGATGTAAAATATTTTGATCTCGGTGCGGCATAGCCCATTGTTGGCATTGTCGATCCATTATTGCATTTCACTCGCTAGTGATGACAATAACAGAATTCAGTGATAGTGGTCCTTATAATAGATGGCTCGACACACACATACACACGCGCACACCCTGCTCCGTAAGGCCAAAGATTAATCAAATTTACTTTAATTAAATGTCATACTGTAGACTGCACTAGTTTGACTAGCTTGGTGGCTGGCCGAGGAGTCACCACTTGGCCCGGACAGACTGAGGTAGCAACAAAGGGGCACTTGGCAGGACATTCCACACATAATTCTATCACGCCTACTGATTGTTTGATTTCACACCTATTGCAGATGTAGCCGAGCCAAGTGCACAATCCGTCGAGCCTAATCGCACCGAACTTGCTGAGACAGTTCCATGCAATGCCAACAAGACTAACAAACGCAAGACAGGAGCAGCTAAAAGAGTGCTGCCAGCTCAATCAAGGGACAACGCGACTATTGAAAAACGAAGCAGAAGCACCGTTAACATATTGCACAAGATTTTTCCAAAGATAAAGCCAGTACGTTTGGAGCAGACTTTGACTAAATGCAACGAAGATATACTCAAGACTATCGAGGTTCTGATCAAAGAGTCTCCTAATGGAGAATGCGAAAGCAACGAGTGCGAGCAGCACTCTGCACTACAAAACCAGTGTCAAGGTCAAGGAGACGATGGTTTCAAACTGGCCGCGGTTAATTTGTCATCATTAGAAACCCCCGACTTTAGTGAGATTCGTAAGCAGTTTGGTTTTAACAAAAAGAAACCTAAAAACTCCTTCGTCCGTCACAAAGCCAACTACGAAAACGCTCTACGAGAGCAAGCTAACAAAGCATCGAGTACATTTGGCAAAAGTAACGAATCCAATGGACAAACTTCTGACCTATCAAGCACATTTGACTCAATTTCTCACCCGTTTGGCACATCGTTCCCGTCATCAGTGAGTAACCCACAACGAGTGCAGCCTTTGCTTTCCATGTTCGCGAATCAAGTAAATGCACCAATGTCTCAAGTTAACACCGAATGTAGCACTGGACAACTGCATACTTCTTCGCTATTTGACTCCAACTCGCCATCCTCGAAATCGCCCACCCTTTCTTCATCAGTTGGGTTAGGTTCGATGGCCACTGGCATCGCGCCACGATCGCTCATAGGTGCCAACAGTTTAATGCTCAACCCCTCCTTGGTGATGCCAAGTTCAATGTTGTCAAGTGGACAGTCAACATCGCACAAGAACAGCTTGGAGAGTGAAACCAAATCCGTATCTTTATCAGGCCACGAGGCATCACCCTTTCTTCCTCCAAGCAGCAGTTCAATGTCACCATTGTCGCGCAATCTTTTCGACTCATTGGTGGCCAGCACTGGCTACCGTAGTCTCTTTCCAGCATTCTTTCCTAATACAACTCCCAACCTCGCTTCATTGGGCCTTCTAGGAGTTGCTGGTCTGCCCACTGGAACCATGGGTAATGATCCAAACGGCGGTCTCCTACCGAGTCCTGGCATGACTCATCTAGCCGGCTTCGAAGAGTTTAATCACAAATTAGTTAGTCAACGAAGTCACCAGTTGCAGAATGCTTTACACAACATCTGTGGCGAGGGGGTATGGTACGGCTTGGACTCCGATCTTCTCCGTCATTCCACCGCGGGAAACGGCCACTCGAAAGAGGACAAGAGCGACTAGAGTGCTGCACACCACATTACTATCAACGCTATCAATGTACATAGAACCCCATTAATAATGAACACTGTAGATTCAGTAACTAAAATAACACATGTGTTTGACTTGTCAAGCACTTAGTTCCAATGTATTTTAACTGTTGATTGGTTTAACTAATAAAGTGACACTAGCCCAAACAGTTTAACATGAGAGTCTACCAAATAGCCGTAAGCGCACGCGTTTAGTGTAATTGAGGTATTTCACACGGTCAGTAATGGACAAATATTTGCTGATTCACAACAGACCGTTTAGTACTAGTATCCCCACAAGCCAATATTTGTGGGCCATTAAATCCAAATTAATATCGGAGATCAATTTCAGTGCAAACACAGTCTATATCAATGCAAAATGAAGTTGTACCGCAGTGAATCATCAGGCGCGCGGGCCAAAAGAGTGCACTTGGAAAGGTACAGAAGTGATAATGAGTGAGCCACCTGTACAAACGAGGTATGTTAGACCGCGTTTGTGGTTTAAGTGTGTCGATGACAACAAACCGCAGGTCAAAGCACGAGAGCGATTGAATTATGTCAACACACATGAAGAGTGGGATCTAAGTTTTCTAGATTACCCAATCGAGCAGGCATTGACTGTATTGGATTTGACCTCGCTTCATTTCGTCCTAATGGCACGTCGGCGTGGTAGTCATTGTCCAGAAGCAGTGAAGACAAGCTACTCTTGCAGTGGTTCTCACTCGTAAGTCTTATGTCTCATTTAAACAAAATCAGTGAGCAATGTGAATGGGAGCACACATGCACTGGGCCCGCTGCAAGTCGAGGCGTGCATTGACACGAAAGGACAGCTCAAAGACCGATTGGACTTATGACTTTATCTTGTCCTTTGTGTCTTTGTGACTAGTACACGAAGTGCGTTCAGACAAGATTTGGCAGAAGCAAGCGAGCACTGAGCAGAGTGAAACCATCGCTGGTCTCTACCTATCACTGCCTAGTTTCTCTTTGATCTAGTGCGCCGCGCACCCTCCATGCCACGCAGAAGCTATTGTAGCTTAGAACAATGACCAAGTAAATCCTAATAAAAAGCTGGCAGTCTATTTAGAAAGTAATCAATGATAGTTGCAAGGTAAAGTATAAAGTGCCACAATGCACGACACAATGAATTTAACTGAAATGAAACTGGCTACTGCCATGTGCTCTATCTAATAAGAAATGTTTCAACTAGCGGTCACAAACGTCGATCTCAGAACATTTACATGTAAAGAGGGTTCTATTAGTAAGTCAAATCGAGAGGTTGAACAACATTGTTTGAATGAACTACTTTTGCTATGATTGTGACAGCATCAAGAAAAGCAACAGAATTCGAGAAGGAGCACAATTTATTCTTGGTGAGTGATGACAGGTTGCCTCGTAGTGACTGTATTGTGTGCTTAGCTACTGGAATAAAGTGGCTGTTGTCCTACGTGTCCGATTGGTGATGACAAGCCCGACAGTATTTAATTGAATAATGGCCACCCGGATGATCAGGCAATCAGTAAATCACTAACCGATCATTGATGGTTCCCATCTTTACAGCAAGTCAAGCCAGACGCATATGCAAATTGGTGCAATTAGGCCCAACGCCTTGGTAAACCATCATACTAACAGTTTGCCGTGTCGTTGGTGCAGTGAAGCAGCACCGCAACGTTGCTTTGCAAAGTGCCATGAGCGGTAGCCAGACAAATACCATGGCCAATGATCGCCACTGACCATCGATCTCGATTGGCATTGATTCGATCAGTTACGGCCATAAGTTGCAAGCAAAGCGCCAGCGGCATAAATCACTACCCCATTTGTCGCTGACAGTGACTTTATCCAAGTGGTGCTAAGTGGTCGTCTACACTGGTTTGTACCATCTTGGCAGTCATGTTCTATTCCGGAATTAACATAAAAATTTCATTATGTGGCTATCGAGCGGTCGGTAGTGACAATTGGAACGGTAGCAAAGAAGATGGCACTAACGCAAGATGTCATCGCGTCGACAACAATGCCAGCCGCTAGCGAGTCAGTCGAGCAGCATCATTAACAATTTCACGCCTGTCATTCGAGAACTCCACATCCTTTTGTGCAGAAGCAAACAGAGTTAATAAGAAATTAATTCAAAAATAAATTCAATCACAACAGTAGTTGAATGGATTGAATGTCGTTCGAGTAGCTGTCGAACTGGGCAGAATCGCTTGTAGCAGTACATTGCCTCCAACTATACCAGGGCTACTACTGGTGCACAGTGCCAAGAGCAGAATCGATTCCAATCAAGTCATGTTTTTGATATGTTCACAGCACAGTGCGATGAGTGACTGTCTGGTACAGTTAATCTGTCAGTGAGGTACGCGGCACACCGTGGTCTACTCGCGCAAGTAAGCCACTCGGTGCCGCCAATGAGCTTGCTAGTATGTTTCACTTGTTCTGAAACTCGAAAAATGTAATTCAAATCAATTGAAGCAAACCAAAAGGCAGCCATCCGTGCATAATTGAGTGAACTGCCTCTCCCCAGTACCTCCAGGTCGACTGCAGAGGGTGGTAGACCTCAACAGTGTGATCGCGCCCGGTGTAGCTTGGTAGAGGTGCCTATTCACAGTGAAGCTTCACATCACACTGATCCGTGATCACTTTCATTCGGATACGATTGGAGCCTGATTAACTCATACTGCGATTAACAGGCGTAAAATTGGCGCACAATGAAGCGAGGGGCAAACAGAAGTACGGAGAGCCGATGAGCGTGATGAGATTGGGAGACAGTGACAAAGGGCGAGTGTGGCCAGCCCGCGCCAAAGGCACGTCAGTGACAGACCGCGCGCGGCAATTGTCGTAAATCACATCCTTTGGTCCAGCGCAAGTCCGTGGCGTGCTAAGCCACAATGGTGGCAATCAACTCGAACTTGAGCGATCAGATACAAAGACAACCGAAGCTACCAAGCTCGATGTTCCGATTATTATGCTTCGCATGTTTCTGTCAAAACAATTATCAACCCAATTCAAGTCGGCTCAGCAACTCAACATGTTCAACCACAAACGAACCATTGTGTCAGCACATCATCGATTCTATTGACAAGATTGAAAGTCGATTGTCTGCCCAGACCATCATATGTTGTCTGCAAAACTCGAGTTTATAGGCAGAGTGAAGCAAAGTAGAATTTGGAACACTACCCTCACCACATCACCGGGTTAAGAAGATGGGTGATACCTTGTAATTCTCTACCAAGTTTGTGTCACGCACGTCATAGTTGAGCTGACACGAGTGACACAATAATGACAGAGAGTTGCTCGTTTCACCTCGTGTGTGACAAGGTGACGAGACATGTCACCACCCGGTGGCCTGCCAGCCAAGGTGGTCTTTGATGCGGTACTACCCGTGTGTCCACTGAGCGCTTTCACACTCAATTAGCACTATCGGATCGAATGGAACTGCAAAGCAAACAAAGTCATCTGTCAGCAGTGCTCGCCTGCAGTCAGACAGCCCAACAGAAACAATGATCACTGAACGGTAAACTAATCTCGTTATGTCGATCGACCTTGCCGATTGCCACTAATCTAGCAGAGATCGATTAGGGTCAACCACTAGTTCCCCAACCAACTGCATTTATTCAATCTCCTCTTCCCCCAGTTTAAAATGTTATATAAAACATAACAAAAAAATGAAAAGCAAGGCATACTATGTGAATATATTGAGTGACCAAAAGATCTTTTGTCATCGATTAAACACATAAGTTTTATATCGAGTTAGCCTTTGTGAGGTTGCAACCAACTTGACTAATTAATAAGTAGGAAGAGCTGAGCTCTCGCCTATGAGCAGGGCGAGAGAAGTGCGGCGTAGGTTGTCTGACTAGCCTGAGTTCCACCGGGCCCCTTTGGAGCCTGGGACCCCAAAGTCTCATCCAATTATTCTTTTCTCAAAAGGATTCTTTTTGTAAAGTTTC
>WURS02091420.1:0-23884 GCA_011762765.2 Rhinocypha anisoptera | reverse complement strand
CCTCTAACCGACAACCCTGTGACTCGCCATCCAAGTGCGAGAGGACACACTCTCTCTCTCCTCCTCCTACCACTCCCTCCTCTCTCTCTGTTTCAAGGTTAGACAAGTTGTATTTCGCTAAGGTTTCTCCCATTCCCTAGCCATCCTTGTTTGCAATTCCCTTGAAGTTGCACATACTACGTACATGAGCATATATGTAAAAAAAAAATATAAATTAGAATCTAAAGAGAGAGACGCAGTCAAATAGAAGACTCACGCAATTATATCCTTGGACGTTTCGACGGACTTGTGTGTGCCTCCAAGTATATATTATCCCGGCTTAGGACAAGATTTTTTTATATTTGGAATCGGCACATTTCCATCTTTCTCAGTGCATTTTGTGTCCGTCCTTTTATGTGCTACAATCCCTTTCCTTGTTTTCTATTCCATAGTTTGTTTTCGCCACTCACACACATACACACACAAACACGCAGATAAACGTATCTACACATTTCTCCTCTACGTAATACCCTGCAAGCCGCCGCAAGGGTCATCTACATCAACATAGTACCCTACAAGCCGCCACAAGGGCGTGTGGCAGGGGTGAACCACCACCAAACATTCACATGAGATCTCAATGCACATGATACAAGCCATGCATTACGCACAAAAAGAAGAAACTATCATGCAAAACCTATTATGAGGACTACAAAACATGCTGGACAATGTCAGACCGCTCACAACAAGCATGCATAACAACTAAAAAATGTCTGTGGCAGGGAGTGAGCCATTACCAAGCATGTGTTCCCACATGGAGTCTTCGGATGGATATCATCGTATTACATTGAAAGAAACTGCTTTCATGCAAAAAACATTGAATGACTAAAAACATTATACATATGGTCAATTGCCAATTGATTTCTACTTCGACGAATTACCCTGCAAGCAGACGTGTGGCAGGGGGTGGGCCAACACCATACATGCACTCCAAATGCAAATGTTAGGAGTCACAGAGAAGGGATCCACTTCGAATTTGGCGGATGGTCGTACGGTGTGTGCAAAATATCCATGTGTTCCATCACATATGTTATTCCTGTTACGAATATCTCATGATATTTTGAGCACATTGTATCACATGTCCGGAGTTAGTAATCAGTGTAGTTAGTGCATATATGTAGTGCATATTTTCTTGCTTGTATTGAAAATGTAGTTCCTCGTCTTGACCTTGCACTTTGTAAGGACATTTTTTAGTTGTTACGCATGCTTGTTGTGAGCGATGTGACGTTTTCCAGCATGTTTTGTAGTTCTCGTATTAGTGTTTTGCATGATAGTTTCTTCTTTTTGTGCGTAATGCATGACTTTTATCATGTGCATTGAGAGTGCTTGTGAATGTACGGTGGTGGCTCACCCCCTGCCACACGCTCTTATGGCGGTTTGCAGGGTATTATGTAGATGTAGATGAGATGTAGATGTATATTTATTGTGAAACGATTAGTATTCATAAGTCTAACATGTCCCGCATGTTGTGTATGGTGTTCTGATATTTTATTTTGCATTCGGGTTGTTTCATTCTGTGTGCAACATTATTCTTAACTTTTGCACTTGGGAGTGAATGTGAATGTTTGGTGGTGGCTCACCCCCTGCCACATGCCATTGTGGCGGCTTGCAGGGTAATTCTTAGAAGTAGAAAGCATATATGGTTGTTGGTAGGTTCTACCTCTGTCTTTCCTGAGTAATGCTAAAGAAGGAACATGCGCTTCTAAAAAAGTTTTTGAGATTTTTTATTCGTTCACCGAAGACAATTGTATCTTTCAATTACTAATTAATCTTTTGGGTTCATTCAGTGTTGTGATTAAACTCGCTATACACTTCCATTATGAGAACTTATTGAAAACAAGCTGACTTTAAATCCAGGTAATAACTGATAATCTAGAAATATCGTGTTATTTGAATTGCCGAAGGAAATTGAATTGCAGAAATAAATTTAGCTGATTTAAAATGAGATTTGAGGATTTTGTTTTTTTCTCTCATCTGCAGAAAATTCTGGTATATTTTTAGCACAAACTGGGCATCTTTTAGTCATTAAACTGGATTTAATGAAATATTTTATAATATACCTTTCGGTGTAGCATTTCTAGGAAACGTTACTACTAGAATACATTTTTATTATCTAAATGAAAATTTTTCTATTTTTCCTGCAATATTCGGGCACTAAGTTCGTATGAGACAAACTTTTATTCATATTACTCTATACAAAATGGTTGTGAGGTGACCATTCATCAAATACACGTAGGGAAGTGTGAACTCCTTCTTTTTTTAAACAATAAAGACAAGAATATGAATGCGTCCAATCATTATGAACGATGGGCCAGTAGCGTTTTCCAATAGCTGTGTCGCTTCCAATGTTCAAGAATGAAAGTTGCGGTGAGTTTTACTGAATCGTTCAATTTAAAACGGGAAGATCCATAAAATCCCCTCCATTACTGATTGACCGATTTGATAAAAATTCTCCCTTTCGTAAAAAAGAAATGGGCCATTCGAAATTTGCCAATAGTTGCTTCAATTCCGTCGCATTCATAACCCATTTATAATTGTAAATAGTGACGCACTTGATTGCCTTTACTATGCTCTATATGGGAAAGTTTATTATTCATTTAATAATTTCCAAGTAATCAACCCAAATTTCATTGGGATACTAAGGGGAAATCCGGGTTTAATCCAAATGGATTGTGCTAGGCATCGCGTGCTGATTATCGGAATAGGAATTTTTGGTAATAGAGATGATATAATTTATGCTATACTCGTGATGATATGATACCATTTAAAATAACGAACAAATATAGAATTGATTCATTACAATAATCAAAATTTTATGTAACGGGATATGAAAAAAGAGATATGGAAAAATATGGTCAAAGCATTTACTTGTTCACATTATCCTTACGAGTGAAATTTCATAGGAGACGTTTGTGAATAGGTGAGTGTCCAAATAAAACCGTTTTCAACTTTTAATGGTCTTTATCTTTTTTTTATATTGGTACATTTTATTGTAACTGTTAAAGTGAATGACATTTCTAGTTTGTGAAATGGAATATCGGTTAATAACTTTATGTAATCCAACATTGATAGAATGGCTATATATATATTTAAATGATTCCTGATAATCGTGTTGATTAAAAGGGCAGTAAAATTTTATTTATGGGCAATTGATGCATCAAAAAAATTGATCACTCTCCTTAATAAATTATCAATTTTTTTTCCTCTTGTAAAAATAGTATACAATATAATTGTGATGAACTTTAGATGAATTTTCTTTCCTATAGGCGAGTAATGGGTTCTTATTAATGTGTAAGGGTTACAATATCGCCTAAGAAATCGTAGTTTGAGAATAAGAAAATTAAAGTTTGACTCCGTGGGGGAGTGAAATTCGTCCAAAGCATTCAACAAGCATCCCGTACTTAATAACTGTAGCCAGAGTCGTGTCTCTGTTCATACTCGCCTCTCTCGCATAGACGTCTGCACACATCGTGTGAGAGTTTTGGCACATTATCGATTTCTGCAATCGAAAACTCCGTCGTATATCCGACAGAGTGATGCCATAACGCGTGCATACTCCCTGTATGAAATCCTATTTTCGGGATACCCTTCCACCTGATGTTGGTTATTATTGACGAAAATTTCCAGCCATCTTGCCTACATCCCCTGGTCAAGAGAAAACGTCACCTCCTTTTTCTTATGATACTTCTGACATTTATATCTAAGAAAAGCCTCGCAACTGAGCTAACCATGCAGTTACCACGCGAATATTTATTGAACACGACCGTGATTTCTTAGCAAGGGCACATCATCAGGTGGTTGGCCCTTGCTACGAAAACTTGATCGTGTTCAATAAAAATCCATGTGGATACTTCATATTTCATTTACTACTATTAGGTAAATCATTAATATTATATTCATGCTGAAACAAGGAATTTTAGGAAAATTTAAGACACTATCAGCATAACTAAATAATTTGCTGCCTAACCTAATTATCCTCTTCACCTTTGTGATCATACTTTCCAGCATCTTACTTAACAGTCTTTTTTTTCTTTTCTTTTTCTGAAATCTGCCTAAAAAATCTTTTAGACAGATTTCATACAGACAGACATATACTATAGATAACTTCATATATTTAAAATCAGAGAGTTAGGTTGCCGAACAAATAGATATAAAATGTAATTTTTTCCTCGCACAATTAGAGATCACAATAATTATAATCACGTGTCCGGAGTTAGTAATCAGGGTAGTTAGTGTACATATGTATATTTTCTTGCTTGTATTTAAAATGTAGTTCCTCCTCTTGACCTTGAGCTTTGTAAGAACATTTTTTATTTGTTAAACATGCTTATTGTGAGCGGTTTGGCATTGTCCAGCATTTTTTGTTGTTCTGGTATTAGGTTTTACATGATAGTTTCTTCTTTTTGTGCGTAATGCATGAATTTCATCATGTGCATGTGAATGTATGGTGGTGGCTCACCTCTTCCACATGCCCTTGTGTCGGCTTGCAAGGTACGTATTGTGTAGATGTAGCTGAACAGCAATTTTTCATTGTATATTTGTTGTTCTAGAGTCTATAGAATTTTTTTTTCGGGCGGCAGCTACTTTCTGGCAAGACACTTCTGTGAATCTAATAGCGTCGAGTCGAGGAGGAGTGGAGTGGAATAGAAATAGAGGAGAGGGATTTTTTTATAATCTTTCATCATATTTTTTTATTATTTAAAACATAATTTTTAATTTGTTTTGCTTTATTTATGTATTTAGTGACCTATCAAGTTGCGTTCTATAACTTTTATCGTTTTGTATTTGGAATACGGCAACATATATAAAATGTAGGTCACCTAAACGAACGCTAATGAGAAATTGGTATGATAGCTCATATTCATTCACATAGCTTCGGTGTCCATCGTTCAATGGAAACGAAATTTCATGGAATTCCAACTTCGTTCGAAGGGATTGGACGAAAATTAATTTGACCTAGGACCTAGCGCCGCCATTACCCTTGGGAATTATGACCTATATTCTATCACTGATGTGATTTGAATGACCTTTGCACACGTTGGTTTGCTAGCATCTTGGAATTACCTTAGCGATTTCACCAATGCCAATATTCTTCATAGGTAATCGTAATGAAAATCTTTTTTTAATAGCACTATATTTTAATTTAATATTCTTTGATAATATTTTCACTCATTAAATATCCCATGCTTTTCTAATTGCGTCTCATAATTTAATTTTAGCCTTCGATGGGAGTACTTTCTTTCTGCGACCTTTTCTTTTTAGAAATTGAGTGAAACTTCGCGTCACAATATGTGTCCAATCACCGTTGTCTGTGGTACTGTGAGATTCTGTAGGCTGGATCTATAGTGATCGTCAGATGAAAGTCATATTTCTGCATTTTTGGACATAGTAGTATTCTGTATTTATATTTAATATGGTCATTGGGAATATAGTAACAACACCTCTGCTGTTTTGTATTATTCTTAACCCATGATAACAAACAATTGGTTGTTGGTTACATTTACAGATTATCTTCCTTATCCTCTGTGTATTCTCCCTTCACTTTATGGGATTATTCATTCCTTCAAGTTATGAAATGATATCTCATACTGTTATATATTTACAATATATTTCGTGAAGAAAATTACCCAAGGCATTTGATAATTTTATTGTATATTTTAATCAAACATTAGTTGATTAACATTGTTGCCTCCGAAATATTTTTGTAATAATGAAATATTTACTAGGTTAAAAAAATATCGCAGCGTAACAGTAACACACGAAGGTAGAATACAGAACGTAGAAAAAAAAAATGGTCACTGCGTTTGACTAGAAACAACTCTACGAACAACTCATTATATCCTCATTGTTACAGCGCATGGAAGGACACGTAACAGGCTTTATTTTCTCCTATAGTAGTCACTTACGCGAATATATTGAGTGTTATCTTTTCCGGGCGAAAAAATTATCAGGATTCTTTGAGAAATGAAGTTACCGGACAATTGCCTAGTCTCCATTGAGTGATACTCACGTGTCGCTTGCAAATTTAATGTCATTCCTGAATAATTGGGATATCATAAGTTAGTTAAAAATATCCTTCTACAAAGACATTTTTAACTAATCTTTGAATGACACTAAATTTCGATTCTTTACTTCATGTTTTTCTCCGGCTGTCATCGTATATACTTACCTCAGCCGCAGAAACGTTAATTTCATCTCACGCGTTTCTTGCGAAACCTTTGTCGTTTCCACATGTATTACCATTTTTGCTTGACTGCCGTATTAGGCCGGTGGGTAGTACATCCTGTCTGCTAACCTAAAGGTCTCGGGTTTGAGTCCCGTACAGTTAATGACTGTTTTAATTGTGACCGTGGAAAGGTTACCTGTAAAAGATAGGAACCCGTTCTCCTAATTCCGCCTGATAAAAGATAGTGGGTGTTATTTTACTATCACCATTTTTCCAGGTAATAGATTCTTGATTCCTTAAATTAAAATTAAATTCCTGGAGGGCACAAGCGCGTCGACCTCGAATAGATTTTATGAAGCTTCCCCGCTTTCGGCGAAACACGCTCATATTTTTCATTAGTTTTACATCCTATGAATCACCGCGTTCCTCCTACACATATGTTTGTGAAGTCGGTGCGAGTCTAGTCATCAGTGTTCCAAATCAAAAGACACTGAGCGTCCACGAGCATGCTTTAATCGAAGATGACACTCAGTTGCCAGGCGGTAATCAACGGTGGAAGGGGAATCATCGCAAGTGAGATGAAGTAATTTTTGTGTATTTTGCATCTTTCGCACTGCTCTCGTATTTACACCTGCCTTCACTCTCACGTACAAAGAAGAAATGAATCGATCAACGTGCTTTGTCCAGTCTGGTTATTTATGTCCAGCGTGACATTTCGAACATAGGATATGTTGCCTGACGTATCTCGACCGCATCTGTGCGTACACGTCTATGCTTATTTGTGAATAAACAATAAATAAATAAATAAAAATATGTATAAAAAGTAAAATAGGAGTAAATAAATACCGTTAGGTCAACATAAAAAAGAAAAACAATTCAAGTTTCAACAGTATGTCTCTCCATTTCATGACTGACTCTCATTTCATTTTGCGTTGTCGCTGTTCATTGTAAATAAATAAATACATAGATAAATAAATAAATAAAGAAACAAATAAATAAATACCGAAGAGCGGAGATTCCGTTAGAAAGCTAAACCGAAAATTGTGAGTTTTCCATCTTTTATTTGTTTCTATGTTTATTCGTCCTGTACGTATTTTCAACATTATTAATGCTCGTCCACACACACAGATAGCGTTGTGGAAAAAAAAATTACGTTCACATAAACGCTAAACCCGGTATGAAATGAGAGTCTACCAAGTGACGCCTGAAACTATTGAGTTTATTATACCTCTAATTCTTTACACCGCTATATTTCATATATATAGGAATTATCCAAAGATATACTTTTTTAAAAAGAAAATGTTTCGCATAAGATGGAGTAACCCGATTAGAACCATTTTAAATTGACCCAAATTATCTCACTTGATTCGCGTTTAGCCGTTAGGCGTCGTCAGTCGAATCTTCCACTGATTTAGTCGAGGGAAGCCTTGCGGCACACGAGATTCGATTGTCCAGCAACATGGTTGGGGGATTATTATTTAAAGGATCTCCTTCCGCCCTGGAATATACCCGTGGGCTTGCCTTGTTCTCTCCCTCTCCCTCCCTCTCTCTCTCTCTGGCACGCGGGTGAAGGCACCTCCACTCTCGCACGCAGGGACCGCATGCGATAACGAGGCCGCGTTAAGCAGGCACGTCGAGTCGAAGCGACCTTCACATCGGTCCGCAACCTCCTATGCCCGCATTAGCCTTGTTTACAGCCTTTGATTTGGCTGGTGTTAATCCTTGCGGGTAGTGCACGAATGCGTCCCGGAAAATGATGAATGGATCCCTGAGAATAATCCGAGAATCGCCATTACACACTCCCCTCCCCCCCCCTCTTCCCCGGGGGTGCGGGGGGGCAAGAGGACAACGGGTTGATGGGGAAAATCGCCCACCATCACCGCAATTACTTCCCCCGTGATCAACTACGTTTTCGTAAATGACGATATCGCTCGTGTTTTGTTCATCGGCGTCAAATAGAATCAACGTAAAGGGTTTTCGAACAAATTAGATTAGATACACAGCCACATATTAGATACAAATAGGCTCGCGGGGGTGTGCAGAGATGATTAAGTTCCATCAGTTAGTGTAATTCCGTTGGTGATGCTTGACAAAGTGTGGAATGTCATATATCCAGGTCCTTGTTTGGAAAATATTTGTCTTTATCGAGGATGGAATGTTTTAATACACGTGTGATTATTTGTTGTTAAAAACATTTTCGAGCAATAGTTGAAAATGTTCTAAAACTTTTATTTCGAATCGCAGGGGATGCATAGAAATTGTTTACACCTACCTCTTTCCTCAAGTAAACCTAAAGAATAATTCACCCCTTTCGGTCCATTGTTTGAAATGCAAGTAGCTCTGTTGTGTGTATATTTACGTATGGCATCCTCGGTTACGTGCCCTGCGTTTTCACGGTGGCTTATTGGGCGAATCGCGTGTTTGTGTTAAGTTTTGCGTGAAGCCTGGTAAAACTTTCGCCTATACTAGTGAAATTGGCGTATAGCATTATGTAGTGAATATTCGGCAATTTCACGATTAGATAAGTGCTCGAAACAATTCATTCTTGGTTTTGATTTGGAGAGACCACAGTTTGAACAGTTTTTTTCGTGAGTGATGAAATTTCAGCAAAAAACTTTTTGAATAAATTTTAAATAAATTTAGAAAAATCAAGGATTAATCAAATCAAGAAAGCAGTTATGGGTAAGATGACAGAAAGTTGGAAATACTTAATTTGACATTTCACTCATGCATTCTGCGTGTATAGAGGGAATTGGAAAGACCATGGTGTCTTCATGCTCCCCCTGCTAGGGTCGTGTCACATTCCTTCTCTCTGTCGTACCCAAATCAATCCTCTGCATGTTGATAGGTGGGTTAACTGCCAAGGCTGGCTATAAAGGGACATAAATAGAAGGTGTTCAAAACGAAATTCTAAAATTAATACTTTTTCTTATTAAAATTGACTAAGAAGGCCGCCACTTGGTGAAATTATATGACAGACAACGAAACTTTCGACACTTTTGTATATTTTCATAAACAAATTTAATAGCACACGATCGGTTTGTACTATAATCGTCATCATCCGGCCAGACGATGAGGATTATCGTCGAAACCTGTCGTGCTCTGTAAAATGTTGTTTTTGGAAATACACTGAGTATCGAATTTTACAGGGTTTTTTTATTTGACATGGTTCAAAGAGTAATTTGTGACCTTAGCCAAAATAGATAACTCTGGGATATAAGCCTGTGAGATTCAAGCTCGTCTTTGTGCGCTGAAGAAGTTTCATTAATTTATTACAATATTTATTATAGTATACTTGGTGCAGTTATACTTTCTGTGATGTAATGTTGCTACAAATAATTTTAAAACCATTCTGTCACGTGTCACTAACGACGCAAGTTTCATTTCATTGAAACTTTACTAGTTCCGTTGTTTCCGAAACCTCTTATTTCTCTCTCTCTCTCTGAAAAGAGGTATGTACTTTATAATTATTATTACTCTCGCAAAGCACCCTGCATGTATACACAAGCCCGCCAAATAACATGATGTAGCTCCAGGCGGAACAAGAGCGTTCCTCCTTTCTCTTCTGGACCCTCCAACCATGAGGGGGGGGTGGGTAAGGGGTGAGACAGTGAAGCCAACATTTCGGCGCTGCATGTATGACCGTCGTTTCAAATCCAGCAGTATCATCATCTCGGTTCTCGAAACTCTTGAATCGATGTCATTCGTGGATGAAGATTGTCTTCATCGAGACAGCTGTTCGTGCGTCACTGATCCCAGACGGTCGTAGCATGACCCGAAGTTGACTGAATGAGTCGAAACTCGGGTAGGGCAATAAATAATTTTTTAATGTGGAATTACCAAGTGAGTATATTAATACATATTGATATTGGTTCCACAAAGTTGTTACGCCGGGGCATAACGGTTAAATTAAGTTACTCTGCTGTAAAGTGTCGAAATTGTAACGCATAATTTTTTGTGGAACCATGGACGTCTTCAGAGCCCCTCCTGCCAAGAAAATGAATGGTGAAAAATTGTTTAAAGGAAAAAACAATAATGGGAAACTTAATATGAAAATATTATAACTAAAAATCTATAACTTATTATATTATATGAAAATACCATTGTTGTCAAACATGAATTGTTGACGACCATGCATAGTTAATTAAATATGAATTATTTCCTTATCAACGTGAATGTTCCTAGGTCATTATGTCTGCTTTCATCCCTGTAAGTTTATAAAATTTTTAGCTGCAGCTTGGATGCAGGTGATGCTGGGGCTGAATTTGACGTCAAATGGTCCGAAGCATCGGCGACGCCTCGGTATGGGGAGGTAAGAGTAGGGGGGCGGGGGAGACAGAAAGAGCGAGGGAGGCATGCGGAGGAAGAAGGTGTGAGGCGAGACTGCGGAGGGGATAAGGATAGCCTCGCTCCTTAACGATCGTTAAACGCAATGTTCACGCTACGAAACCAATTGCAGTAGTCTCCAGTCGACTGTGGCGTTGCTCTGTGGTGACGAAGCTCTGTGGGGACGAAGATGAGACAAAGCACTTGACGCAAATTCGCTCTTCATCCGGGAATTCACACGAAAGCCGACACAAATTGGGATACATTACCGTTGGAGATAGCCGTTTGTCGTTATATATTCCACCCCCGTTTCGAAATTGATGTGGTGATATATTTCAGGGAATGTTAAGCATACATAAGTGATGAAATTGGCAACATTTTGGATGGCGGACTCTTTTGCATTGTGACTCGTACTTGAAAAGCCATGCCATGCCATGCCGGGAAAATCACCAGTCATAGAATGTTGACGTGGGAGATGAATATTTTTTATGCAATGAAACTAATCATTCAATGTTCACCTAAGTCGGCCTTATTTGAGCTCACTTATTAATACTTTACCTTAAGTGACTCCACTTCACCTGTGAAACTTCTCCTTGATTTTGTGAGTCGAGAAAATAACACTTTTAAAGCCACCTGCATCTTTCATTTCGAATTGGAGCATATAACCGAGAGATGTTGAGGCACGACGACACTTTCACCCATAATGATAATAAAATAATTAATTTTAATTACACTGCCAAGACATTTATCGAGCATTTGCTTTTCAAACAGTTCAATTCAAAGAGTTTCCTTGGAATCGATTCCGTAAATGGAGTTTTTTGAGAAATTCTACGAATAAAACTATCTCACCCACACTAAATGCATTTTGCCGAAATTCAGGCGCAGATTCTCATTTTAGTTATAAGCCTTACTAATGTTTAGACGGGATAGAAATATGGAACGGGGAATATGTATTGGTTCAATCAGAAAAAGATCTTTTTTGGTTCCAATATGTATTCAAAGTACATAGTTAGGAGGATTTATTACAATCCGCAGTCAGTGCATCGAATATTCCATGGTTGAAACCGATTGAGACTCACTACAAGATACGCGTGATTGAAATATTGATTTCAATCTACCAATATTCATAAAACTATGGAAATAACAAATTTTCTTATGATTAATTTTTTCTTATTAATTTTCATTTTTACCACATGATTTTTTTTATTAACACTGAATGTGAAATATTTGAGGATGTAAATACAAATGAGTCTATAATAAAAAATTTACAGTTAACTTTTTCGTAGGTATTAAATACTTATTTCAGTGCCTCTTTACTCCTGAGCACAGTCGAAAGAAGATAAAACATGGTCGTAAACTAAGTGACAGGGAAAACTAGAGTAGCACCCGCTACCATTAAAAACAAACTACACTCCTGTTTACGGCAAAAGTACAATTAGAGGAGGCCGCGTAACTTAAGGTCATCACGTACGAGGTTGTAATTCTCAGGATAATGAAATCCGTCCCATTTTCAGTTCGTTCCTATTCTCCAGTTCTTTTGACTAGTTATAATTAACAGCAGCTATAATGTCAAATTAAATTCAAGAATATACTATTAAATAACTTCGTTTTTATGCGTTTACTCATACTGGATGAAAACTCTTAGAATGTACTACTCAAGTACATACACTGATGGACGCTCTTACAACTACTATCATATACTCGTAGACTGTGAAGACTTTAATCAATGGAGTCCATGGATATTACTTTTTTAAAATTAATATTGTATTAGTCTTAAATATGGTAGGTACTTATTCATATCAAATTTGGAATACTTAATAAAAACGTGATAGGTATGAAAATAGTTTTACATGCTATAACCTATTTATACATTGTGTATAACATATACTGTTATTCATCTGGGCATTAATCACATAATACGGTAACAACTTAATTTTGAACTTTGACTTCATAACTATTTGTCAAATTCGACATAAATCCACGATGAAAGTTTCAACATGGTAAAATAACTTAAGATTTCGAACATCTTTTCTGCAAAATTGAACAATTGGGCTAGGGAAAACAAAATCTGTGCTTAAAATTGTTGCCATAAATATACCAAAACCAAATTTTAAATTTATTTTGAAATTTAGAACTGGCGCACCCACCTGTTTACGAAACAGATTGGAAATTTATTGGTTTCACAGAGTGTACTGTGATTTTTTCCATTTTTATATTCGTGTTTCTTTAATATAGTTATTAACTACACTTAACACCCGTAAAAACACTTATTCTGAGGTATTTTCTGTGATACGCTCGCGAATATACGGTGAAGTAAATGAAGAAAACAAAACAAGCGTTCGACTTTTTTTCGGAGAACTTGCGAACAACTTCGTTCCAAATGCTTGGAAACACGCACCTCAAAATAAACAAAGGGCACTGCTAAAATATTAGCTAAAATTGACCACGAAAAGGTGTCATTTCAGGGATATTTAACATGGTATACAAGTCACATATTTACAAAACAGTTAAAGGAGGGAGAGAGATAATATGAGTAAGATGTCAGGGTGAATTGAGTTTGTTTAAGTAGTTCTTGCATCATGTATTGTGTGGTTATTGAGTTTTTATAGTGTACCAACGAATGAGGGCAGGTAGCAACGCAAGCGCAATCCCTGAGGTAGGATTCCCACTCGAAACTTTGTGAGAGTTGGTAAGCATGTTCCCCAGCTGACAAAGCTATTAATGTCAGAAGTAGGGATAATTTGGAAACTTAAATTAACAGCTGTGTGAGCTGAATAAAATTTTTTAGAATTCGAACTTACCTTTACCTCATGTTTTACATAATTTGATGATTCAAATCTAAATTTGAATTTCTCCCCAAATCAAATGAGTATTAACAGTTTTCATAATTTAAATACTTATTGTAAATTTGATATGAATTGTTCGCTCCCGTGAAAGTGTGACACCCAAATAATTAAGTTCATGACCGTTTGAGCTCGAAAAATTTTCACAGCATATGTTCCACCATATGATTTTCAGCATTTTCTGAACCGTTTCTGAATATAGTATCATTATAAATTATGTTGTAGTTTAAACTGCGTATATATTATATATGTAATATATATATAATATAAATGTATATATGTGTGTATATAGATATATATCTTTAATAAAAACTATAAGCATGAAGAAACTGCAGATGCTTTTAAATCAAAATATGAAATTTTAGGAATTATAATAAATAATGCTCCGTAATAAAAATTATATAATTCAGTCCATACATGATTCAAAATGTCGCAATATCTGGTTTAATATTTATTTTATATACATTTTGCATTAGATTAGAAAATTATCAAACCAATATGGTCATTCCACATTTCCGGTTATGTAGAATGTAGATGACATTTATTAACTTGTGACGGAGGTTTTGAATAAATCAATAAAATGAATCTTCATGGTTATAGAGGTCCAACCAAATCCACATGGACTCGTGAATCTTTAAATAACGGCAAATTTCTATTAATGGAGTTTAATTTAATTTTACTTTCTATTAATGGAATTTACGAAGGGTTATCGCAATTGAAGGTGATATTTAACGTGAAATCATTTGAATTTTGTTGAAATTTCTATGTATTGAAGAGATTAATTACATATCTACACATACATTCAACGGATTCCATATATTAAAATTACATTTATAATCATATCATATTCTAATGGTAATTGTTATTGTGTTTGGCCAAAACCCATCATTAAATTTTATATTTCATAAGGAAATCATTTGAAACGCTTAAAGGTTTCCCGTTGCTTGTATTTTTGGAGAAATATTAATTATTTAAATGACCTATATTGCTGAAAACCCGGATTTTTGTCTGAAAAAGAGGTGATTCGTTTGAGAAAAAAATGGAACAGCAAAATCATCGAAAAGAGAAAAAAATGGATACGATGAAAAATTAAAAGAATTCCAACCTCATCATTAGGTTAAATAGTAGATAATAAAGAAATAAATAATTCCGTAATTGAATAAAATATCCCGAGACGTCGGGTTTTAATTCCTCACGGGAAGATTTTGGTTAACTTGAAATTCGCCGCCACCTCAGCATGAATTAGACTTGATGCCTACCCACGTAAATCCTCCGGGAAGGTCGTTTAATTCCACGATGAAGGCGGCCTTAAAAAAATCGGCAACCCATTCGCGCGCATAGCCACCGCAGTAACGTGATGGTTAAATTAGATTAGCGTCCGACTGGGTGTTAAGGAAAAAACGAGAGGGAAAGAGACGGCGAGGGACGGGAAAAAATTGAGTTCGCCACGCTTTAACCACGAAGATGCCATTTGTGTCGCAAAGAGCGATTCAACATTTCCGGACGTTCGCCGTCTCGTTGGAACGAGGATCCTTGCGTCAGCTCCAAAGTGGACACACATTTATTCCATATGTTTGACAGGGAGCGATGGAACAAAGATATATGCAGTAGGCACGCGTTGACCGAGGTTCTTGACCTCTTAAAAAGCCGTTGAAACAATTAAAACTCGGTTTAAACCATTCATGCCGTGAAAGTCCATTTCACCCTTTGTTTTGGAAATTCTCTTTTCGCTACATTGCTTCTTTTCGTTTCAGCAAGCCAAAGAAATTAGGTAAATACCTCAAAAATAAGAAGAAGAAGGAAAAAAATAGGACAGTGTTGGAGGCTGATGATGAAGATCAAGTGGCCAGATGAACTAGAAAGTGTACAGAAGAGAAATCAATATGCAGTTCGATAAAGAGAAGAAGAACCAGACGGATTGGATTCATACGCGGGCTACACACATTTTTCAGGAATAAAATTGAATTTTAAAGATCGGTAATTACCTTTTACTTGAATTCAGCCCTAAGAAACCAAGGGTGCTTTCCATTCTTAAATGGCCAAGTGAAGGTTTCTAAAACTCCAATCGTTTCGTTAAAAGTGACCTCCAAGTTATTGGTCATCCAAATAAGCATCTACCTTTCTGTGTTTCAAACGCCTTTACATAATTAAAATATTAATTGTTTCTACTATTAATATTTCCGAAAAATAAGAAAAATATTTTATAATTTATTCGAATTGATCAACGATAACTGGTTAAATGTTTTACTTGATTTAATGTAAAAATACCTTTTGATCTCTCTAAAGTTTTAAAAAAATATTTAATTGTAAGTAAAGTGATGTGAAACTATGCCCAAACTTATGTTCAATGCGTTAACCACGTTATTTCTGCCTTAATTTTCACCCCAAAATTTTTAGTCAAAGTTTCTACGTAAACCACCGTAAACAAGAAAACTCAAGCCAGAACACAGAAAAGTTGGGGTTTTTGGAGAGAGAGTTTAGGGACCGTTGAAAGAAGCAGCATACAAAAGTGGGAAAACACGTGTGACAATGGTGAAAAAGGTCATTAATATGGCAGCAGGGAACGTGGTAGCATGAAATAGGGACCTTTTTGTACCTCCTCCATTTAATTTATAATTCATAACTTTCGCAAAATCCAAATAGCCCTAGTTCACTGTGTATGTTCCCTAGATAACAGAAAAACGAAAAAGTTTAGAACGGGAAGTTAAATCGAATGAGCTACCTCCTTTTGAGAAAATTAAATATGAAATTAAATTTTCAGTTGCTATTTCCGTATCATGGGATAATTGGATGCCACATCATTTACCTGTAGATGTATGTGTGGACTCTTTTATCTATGAGGCCTTAAAAACATTGAGAAAACGTGGCATTAGTCACAAAAATCGGACGACCTAAGATTATTGACCCACGAAAGTTCTTACAAGAAAATTTAAAGATTTAATATATTTCAAATCCAGTATATTTGACGTTAGATATGCCTTCATACATTAATGAAGATTCGTCGCATATGAATGGATTGTCATCGAGAAACGGAATTTAATATGTTGTTGCATTTAAAATTTATCTAACCTAAATTACTACTATCTTTTGCACAAATATTTTTGGCTTCGTTTATAATATTTTGTGAGAAACACATTATCCAGTACATTGAGAAACTGACTTGCATAATATTTGGTTTCAAATATTTTAAGGTAATCTTGGATGTTTCTCCAGCATGATTAGAATTTTATTAAGATAATATACGTTTTAGCTGAGTACATATTATTCTTGGTGACTCAGGTTACATTCATTAACAACTCATTAAATGCAGAAAATACTTGGAGTAAACCTTTATTATTGCAAATTTCTATTATCAATACTCCCCGCCATATACTGTAGATGTATCTATCAGGGAAACATTTAATTATAGATAACAAAGTTACATACAAGTTAGTTATAGTTAATAAACTTGTAGATAAACATCTATCTGGAGATGAGGAACGCTTTTAAGAAATAACTTCCTCAGTAGTCACAGCATTGATGTTGAAATTTGTACGTTTGAAATTTTTTAAATTTATCATTTTATAAAATTCGTAAAAACATTCATAAAATCAAATTTTCCTTGTTCATGAAATCGTAAGGTAATTTGTGAGTAAATAAGTTCCTTAGCCACTGTTACCATTTCATCGAACATAAAAATATTCATGCATGTGTCAAATTATCGTAAAACGTCATTGAACCTAGATTAATTGTCACACCTGCAAATCAATTTTAACAGCAAATGTTTTTATTTTCTCATTTTAAAGTCTTAAATTAAGGTTAACCCTTTGACAACACTGGAGTTAGACTTTTTGTAATGCCTTTGTTTTTTTTTCATAGCTAATTTTTCATTTGATTTTGTTCTACAGATTGCATGGAATTTCACGTTTAATTTCCTCAGAAATTCTACTGCGTAGATGATATAATCCTGCGCTAGATAAAGATACTATCTAAGAATACACGTTTAATTAACTAATTAAGGAAATAAAATAAGCTCAGACGAATGCTTGTTACTTTATTGACTTTTATATTTAAGTGTCCTGTCGGTTACCTCGTTCAAAAGTTAAAAAACACAAAGCCAAAAGGTAAAAGACTACTTTGAAAAATACTGCACTTAACACGAAACTAATCTCGCTGCTCTCTAAAGGAAGCGATGCACAACTTGATTAATTCTATTTTTGACTCTGAATTCATAATAACGATTCGATTGCAGTAAAGGTGGAAAGAAACTTATACGCTTAGAGTTACAAATAGTTTTTCGAGTTCAGAATATAAAATCAACCACATACAAAATTAATTGAGCACGCAAAACTAATTTTACACACATATTAATATTTCCAGCATATTTTTGTTTCAACTATCCTACTACAGAAAGCTTTTTAAATAACTTATGTCCATTTTTGCCTTGCAATTTGATGCAGAGAAAAGCAATTTCTCACTCTTTAAGTAATTTATGATTATTGTTGTTCAAATTTTTACTTAGTCTATGCAAATACATTAAAATAATAATAGTATTCTTAATTATCATAGTTGGACACAGAAATTTCCATTAACTTGAATTTCATAAGTTTTATAAAATAATGCATTGTTGGTTGTGTAATTATGATTTTAAATCATTCTATGGATTTAATTATTTATTTAAAAAATTAACATAAAAAGGTAAAATTCCGGAGAACAACATAAAATTTCATAACGGTATATTAATGATGTGTGAACAAATCAATTTATAAAAATTTCAAAGTAATTTCATTAGAAAGTATATGATTTTCACAACTTCCCAAGAAATTTGCTAGAACTTTATTAGAGCACTCCATTTATCATAACATTATACGAAATATTCTTTTGAGATTCTGAAACCAATGAATTGGCTACCTTGGCAACATCCAGTACAATATGAAAAAATTCCATTGAGGAAATTAACACAATGACTGAGTCAATTGAAAAATTCGGTCATCACTTCGATTAGTACATTTTACATACAGATAAAAAATAGAAATAACTATTTTATAATTATCACATGAAGTCATATAAATAGAATTAAGTCATTTTCCATCTAGATTTTGCTATTGCATAATTTGTATTGTTATTGCGGGTATTATTAATTACGGGAACCAGTGGAATTTTGTATTTTAGCAGAACTTCGGAAGTGGGGTACAAGAAAAACATTTTATTTATCAATGAAGGAGATCCAAACGTACATGTACTAAAAAGTACAAAATAATAAAAATGGAAAATCAATAAAATATAATAATATACAATACAACATTCATTCGAAAGTTAATTCATGGATTCTTGTTCTCTTTTGCTGTTATGGATGATCTAGAAGCCACGGGTGGCGCAGAGTAAAATGTTAGGAAAAAAAACTGAGGGGGTTTAAAGGGACCGTCGGGCCACAGGATCGCTTTCAGAGCCACTACAATACAATCTCAGGATTGATAGCCCTTGCAAATGAGGGTATAAGTAAAACTCGGACGATGCAATTAAATGTATAATCAATCACTCATAAAAAAGCACCACCTTCAACAATGAATTATTACCATGAAAAAGATTAATAACACATTTCAAATGTGATCTACTATCAGAAAAAGTTATGGATACTCGAGTTTAAACTTCAGTTAATTTACTGCGTTGTGTGATATAAAACAGGACTTTTGATCGTATTTTCTTGAGAAATAAAATAAATAAATAAATAAATATATATATATATATGGGTAAATTAAAACAAAATAAGTAGCATAAAATGTAAAACCACACTTTCTTGACACCGGATGGCCTTACGCAATCATAGTTTGCACCGTTGTAAATCTCTTCTCTATTGTATGGACGAGAAAGTAACTTCTAAAATGTTAGGTTTTTGGACAGATTTATTACTGGTTTTTCATTCATTTGCTGTTTGGAAACGTTACCAACCGACTCATCAGTGAAGCAGCGTTTCAACTTTGTTGCACCTGCTTCAACAAAGTTGCATGAGAGACTGGAGTGTCGGTCATGGCATGGAAGACGACAATACTGTGTCCAAGAAACCTACTTCATCTGCGTTTTCCTCGTGTCTTCCAAAGCTTTGTCCGCAAAGACTAATATTTGAAACATATTTTTGGAGGCACCTGTGAGCTTCAACCTTCCATTCTTAGCCTTATATAGTACCCTTCGTCGTCTCTGTATGAAGAGCCTAGAAATGACCAGACTTGAAACAACACGCCAGAAAAAACAACATCACGTATGATAACATTTTCCTTTTATTCTTCCGTTCCCACCTTAATACGCCCTTCCTCCCGGCATGAAAAGCCGGATATAACTGCAGACCAGATTAGAAACAACGTTTTGAAGAGGCGTTAACGCTGCGGTCGCCATCTTGGTGTGCAGTGCGCCCGTTAGGAGCAAATACTCTTTTGAGCATTCTAGAATGCGGAGCGTTACGGGTCTCGTCGTCCTTCTCCATATCCAATATCGAATCTCCGGTGAGTCTCTAAATTCAATCGAGTTTTGCCTAATTGCCTTTTACGTTCCGCCATTCCTTCGTACGAAGAATCCATCGCTTTGCCGTTGGTCCACGCGGGGGGCCACGGGTTCCCTTTTCGGATATCAGCTTACGGACTTCCGATCGTGCGAGGGAGTGTAAACGCGCTCACCCCTGCCAGTGCCGTGGAGCTCACGTTAGTGTTCGACGAGGCGTGATAACCCGTTCCAAGGTGTAATTAATGAACTGGCACGTGATGCAGAGGCGATAACGGAGGGGAGGAAGCTTATTTGACAGGGTCAAAAAACCTGTAGTCACGAGGAGTGGACTTTTACGGCCGGTTTTTAAAGTTAAGTGAGCACTCTGTCAATTAGTTCAATGTGACAGCCTTTCCTGTAAGCAATCCATTCTGTGATTCATTGTTTCCGATTCACAATCGATAACGAAATTGGAGTATTATGAAAGCATACCGGACAATGGAGTGAGCGGCTGAGAGGTTTTTGAGAGTCATTGCCGCGTCAAATATCATTGGTATCGAATACTACGATTGAGCCGGCCGAAGTTCTCCACCGTTCATTGAAAAATTAGGCCATTTGATTGGATTGCACTTGTTAAGATTTTGAATTTGAGTAGGAAAAATAAAGTAAATAATATATAAATTTCCATCTAGCAATGATATATTAATATTCAACAAAGAAGGTTATTTCGGATCGTTTACTTTCGATAGAGGAAACGAATTAATTATTCTAAACACAAAAGCATAAAATAAAAAATATAAAACTATTTTAATTTCTCGCTGACCAGGAAATGATGACATTTGCATGTTGGCAAGGTGTAAATGGTCAAATGTTGGATGATATTTTAGGAAAATATTAAAAGTTCATTCGGTAGGTTTAAATTACTTTTTCAGGAAAAACAAAAAAAACCGGCGTTGAGGACCTCCATAGCATCGCAACTTATATTGAAATGCAAATAGGTTTTAGGATTCAGCAGAAAATGCAAAGTCATATTTTTTTACATCAGGTGATGCAATAGCCTCTTGGTTAGAGATAAATTCGAGGGTCCTACTTTCAAATTCGAGAGATTGTCCTGGTTACAGTAAATGGTATGTTCATTTTATTTTGCAAAGGAAAGAAACAGCTGTACTTTCCCATAGAATTTTGAAACAAATGCCGTGGGAAGATGAGAACGTTTTCTCTTGAGAGAATGCCTGAATACCATGAATATTCCAAACTTTCATGAAATTAAGTCTTAAACTAAAGTCTGGGTGGTGCAACTACTGAACTTCAGCACTGTGTCTTTAGTATTTCAGCAGTGTTATTCTAAAAATTTGTAGCGAACCGCAGGAGGCATATGAAAGTATATGACACCCCTATACTGCGTGTGAAAGTTTGGCTTGCTGTAAGGTTAAATTGTTTTTTTCATTTCTCCTGGCTTATAACTATGAAACTTCGGATGGATAAATATAAATAATTTGAGTATAAGAAATCTGGAATACTCTATCCGCCTCTTTTTATTGGGCAACATGCGAAGTCTTCTTCCTTAGCTTAGGACTAAGATTATATTTTTAGCCATTATTCTATTAAATTTTATTTTCCACGGCTGACTTTCCCATAAATGTGTAATACAACTCCGATTAGTTCCAAACGATTATATTTGGACATCATATAGATGCTTCGTCATACCGACGAAAACAATGAAAATTAGCGATATACTGTGAGTATACTTTCGATCCCAGAAATTGGAATGATAAATGCTAATACTTTAAGTACAGCATAAATATTGTGTGTGAATTAATATGGCGTAGCTCAATCTTTATAGTAAATAACTGATTATTAGATATTTAACATTACAAGGCGTCTTTCCTTCGCTTCCTTTCAAATAGGTGGCATTTTGAGACATTTATTACATTTCAGGCAAGTAAAAAGGTTGTAAATTAAAAATGGCGATTTTTTTCCTCGAGGGAAATAAGTTTCACCGTTAAATAGATTTCAGGCTTCAGACGGAGGAGATTTAAAGTTGCGTCTTATTGTTGTACGGAGATTGTGGGGGGAGGGGAGGACGGGGTTTTTTGATAATGAGGAGGGTGAGGGGTGGAAGGAAAACGGGTATCCCCGTTGCCAAGTTTACCCGCAATCAACAAACCGGAATTCGGCTTATCTCGGATGGAGGACAAAGCGGCGGGGCCGCGCAGATAATTGAGACTTTGCTTACATTATGCGCGGAAGCTGTGCCATCCTCCCATGCCGACGGAGCCCCAATTAAATCGTTGTCCTCCTCATCCGTCGTCCTCCAAGCGGCGACACCGTCGGCGTCCTCCCACCCACAGCCCTTATTTCATTCGCTCATTGCTTTTGATGGACTCCGTCCACAAAATCGTCGCCATACCTCTCCGGAATTCGATTTCACATTTCACAAATATCCCGATTTCGTGCGGTAAAGGGCCAGGGGGACAGTCCAGAACAGGACAGGAAGAACGCTCCAAACACCGTCGATGACGACGGATCTTCTACGCATAACCTGCAAGCCGCCGCAAGGGCGTGTGGCAGGGGTTGAGGCACCACCATACATGCACTCCCATACGCAAATTCTAGAAACTTTCCACACATTTGCATGCTAAACATTCGTGGCAAAACATTTTGCACACCATCATGTGGGAACAATGTCAAGTAACATATGATTAAAATGCACGAAAAATAACTAAAAACTACATGAAGCGGGAGAAACGATGAGACGCAGGCTGGAGTACTGCGGCCAAATGGACCACCACCAAGTTAAAAATTGGGACCACACGGATTAACCTCAACGACCTTGAGACGGAGCAGATTTATTCAGGAACATGATGTTAGGGAATTCAGAAAGGATGAGTTTCGCGAAGAAGAAGACCGAGGAGGTAAAATGAAGGCGGAAGACGGAAGGCGGTAGAGCTGTCGAGAGAAGAGGGGGAAGCCTCATTTGATAGGATGGCATCCAGAGGGATTATCGATATCATTTAATCTACGGACGAATCCCATGAGGGTTGGATGCGGCCAAAAGGTAATCGGACTTGCCCTTTCCAGGAGTAATTAATTACTCAGTGTGCAGATGCCTTCAGTTGATTCACTTACGTACGGAGAATAGGCGTAAAAGACTAAGCTGTTTTGATCACCACTGAACCCCAATGTCCCCATCTTTCCAATAGTATGTATTGGACAGATCACCACAACTATCCCCCTTACATTTGAATGTCCGATGGCGTCTAACACGTCATAAAATTTCATGTCACTCTGAATAAGTAGAACACGATGTATTTTTTTTCAAATTCGTTCATAAGCAAAATGCCAGCGTTATTTAATGTAGAGGTAAATGAAAACTATTATCATTTTGATTACTCTATTTTGCGCAAAGTATGTGTTAGAAGATCGAAAAAAATTTTATTCCGACATCAAAGAAAATTTAACAATGATGCGCCAGATTGTCAAAATTCGTTTATATGCAGGAAGGTATGGTTTAAGAGAGAAAAAAATAGGCTAATTATGGCAAAAAGAGAACACGCTTCTGGATTTAAACCAGCCAGTCAGATAAAAGTAACAAACTTCTCGATATGTAGTTATTTAAAATACGCTAATATTTCTTTGGAGAATAATAAATTACCAAATGCCCTATTCACTATATAAATGTTATATATTTTATTTATTAGTTAACGGTTATTTGAAAAGGAAACTGATTTCCAACTGCTATTTTTAATCTGATACACATACTGATTCTGAGTTAATCCAAATTATTATGACGCCAAAATTGTCCATAAAAGCTGTCATTAGATGCCTTGTACCACAAATTTTCTGATGTCCCGTTAAGCTATCTTTTAGCTTGGTAAAACATCCCTAAGGTACTCTGAGTACATGGTCACATAGCTAACTGATCGGGAGGTAAATGATAAACCCGTAAAACTATGAAAGGGTTTAAAAAACGCACTACAATTCCACATGCAAAGTTTATTTTACCACGACCAGGTTTCGCCGTATCACAGCATCGTCAGCATCCAACCTGATGATTCTG
>WURS02090992.1:0-23889 GCA_011762765.2 Rhinocypha anisoptera | reverse complement strand
AAGCTTGTCTATGAGTCTAGTGGTGTAACCGTTTTTAACTGCAAGGTACTTAATTATTTTTAATTCTTTGTTGAACAATAATTAATAAATGAAAATAACGCTCATTGCGAATTGACGGGAGAATAATTTGGCAAGAAAAAATTTCTTAAATTTCACCAGAACCATAAGCGGTTGCTACTTCAGGTGGATACAGGAAAAATTAAGACGTCTTAGAGTGTCGTAATTCCATTAAATATTGTTTTACAAAGCAATAAATGCATAAATACATGTGATTTTTTTCGAATTGGAAAGATTCCAAAACAGCAGGTATGTAAAATCTGAGAAAGAGGTAACGCAGAGGCGGTGGGCATTTGTTTTTTGATAAACTTCAATCTTCCCGGTGAAAGGTCCACGACGGAATCACGTCAAGGAAAGAATAGGAAATCCTTCATCGGGTTGAATACGAAAACGATGGATTAAGTTTATGAATGCAGCCGTGAATTACAAGCTCTTGGAGTAATGGTATGTTTTGTAACCCAGACTTTGGCGTTGATAATGAGAGTCCACTTTCGCCATTTTAGCCGAGCTGATCATGACTTACTTCGACATGAATACAATGAAAAATTTAGTTTTTCCTTTTCTTTTAATATTAAGGAAAACCGTTTATGATATTTTACCCATGTTTAAAGCATAGACAGTCGAACCCCGTTATGCATAAAATTTAGGAAAATATAACAACCAACTCTTCTTTCAGTACTTAGTGTCGACAAATAGAGATAGAAAAATTCGGTGTGTCGTGTGCCCTGTAAATCTGTAATATTAAGAGTTTACATTCACCAAAATTTCTTTGAACTTTAGAATCCCAAGTTGGCTCTTTATCCTCTTTCTCTCTCTCTCTACTTAGCGCCCTAAAAAGATTTCCTGCCAATTCTCCTTATGATTTCCTCCCAACTTATCTTGGTCTCTATATTTCTGTCGATCTTGTGGATAAACTTCTCTTATTACTTTGCTTTTTCCTTGTTTATGGAATGCTTTCATCTTCCTAAGATGTGTCATATCAGTGGTTTGTGACTGTTTAATTAATTTGACAAACGAATTCGTATTCCGGTGATGATGTAATTCGTACCGATGACGATGTGATTCGTACATGATGATGCTGTCATTTATATATATATATCGTATATGTTACTTCTCGACCGCAGAAAGATATGTGATTTTGTTGTTTCGAGGGACCAAATTGGCCAAATCACTCGAGACAACAAAATCACATATATATATATATGTATATATATATTCATTCATACAGAAATGACCGCCATATGGAGAAAATAACACATTCAATGATAGTAAATAAGGAAAGGGATAGGAACACATAAAAGGACGATGTGTGTGTATGTGTATATATATATATATATATATGTGTGTGTGTATATACATTCACACACAAAAACAAGGAAAAAGGAAAGACCGACATAACGGAGAAATATTTCGGGGCTCTCTTACCCCTTTGTCAGTCTGAGAAAACTCTGCGAGAGGCAAGAGAGTCCCGAAATATTTCTCCGTTATGTGAGTCTTTCTTTTCACTTGTTTCTGTGTGTGAATGTGCGTAAGTGTCTGAGTGTGTTCGGTGTTTGCTGCTCGTCTGAGTTTTCCTGAACTGAATATATATATATATAATTATATAAATAAGTAGTACATATGTCTACTACTTTATGCCATTCCTTTACTATTCTTTATGCTAACAGCTGTAACAATACTGCGACATGCGGTTAGGTGGAACAGGAGAATCTCTAGTCTCAATCTCTCTCCCCCGAAATAAAGACGATCTATCTATCAATCTGTCCCTGCCTCGCACACTCTTCCCCCCGCCTGGAAGAGTGTGCCCTCACTTACATCGCTCCCTCCCATATTCACCAGCGCGGGAGGGGGATATACATTGTGCGCCTCTTTTACCCCCTCCCTTCCACGGGGTCACCTCACTTGATCCGCGCTCGAATGCTACTCTCTCCTTCTCTCTTCCCGGTCTAATGGGGAGGGACAATCGGAATCAGGCAGGCAGGCGGCTCGGCTCATTAATGGGGGAGGGGGGGGGGGGGGCGGAGAGCAGGTGTTCCAACTGCGATCGCTTCGAGTGGCGAATGAGATAAGTTGAAGCGGCTCGGTTCCGCTCGCATCTGATTTAACAACCGTGCTCAGTCGATCGAGGGCTGCCTGCGCTCGTCAAAGTTGCTCGATGAGGCGGTCGGTTGAGAAATGAAGCAATTGTTTCGGAAACTGGGATGCGTCCCGAGTTTTGTTTTATTCCACGAGAGAGAGAGAGGACCTTTCGAGGAGTTGAGGGAATGTGCGGAAGATCCCACTCAATTATCACAGTGGTCGTCAAGAAGAAGATTGTATCCGTTATGTTTCAAATTCCATCATTTAGGCGGTGTCATCGGTCGTCACTTGTTGGAGACGATTCATCATCAGACGAGCGAACAAACTTGGTTTCTCCGTAATATATATATATATATGTTTCGCAATTGATGCAGAGTAACGTGATTGTAATGAAAAACCAAGTTTGTGTATTAGTCGCATTCCAATATTCAAAAATATATTATATCGAAACGAGATTTCTGATACAAAACTCAACTCGGATAAATTCTCTCTCGCAGTACGATGCCAACGTGAGAGCATTAAAAAGCTAAATTAATATCTTTTAGTAACTCGGATTTTTATATTAAAATACGGGGAGTCGTTGAAACTCCAATTTTTTTTTCTGCTAAACGTGCACTGTCTTTTTTTAAATTTTGACCATGCAATAGATATAATAAATCATTATATTCCCCTTCATAAATCTAAGTTTTAATTTTGCATTCCATTCTTCGTAAAGAATTATCAATTGGCTTTCAAAACTTGCATCGATTCTCCATGAGCTATTTTCATCAAATACATTCATTACTATTTAGATTTAAATAGCGAAGAATTATTAGGATCGAAACTGCGACAGATGGCTTTGATAAAACTCTATATTCTCTATTGGAAAAGAAAGGATTGTTTCTCGCTTAATTAATTCATCATCATTGGTAATTATAGATTGACTATAGATTAATGCAAAAAAGCTTTAGCAGTTATTAAATATTTATTTAAAAATGTCCATTTTATATATACCAATCCAGTGCTGTGATTAATGCAGTCCAATCCAAAGCATAACCACCGCTTAACGCAGGCACCGCTGGATAATGAGTCCAATGGGATTAATGTTCATTTGTTGTTTAGCGGTCTTCATTTAATTGCATTTGAGACACCAATTAATCTCGTACGTTCTGTTGCCTCGCAACAAAGCGCTGAAATTCAATTATCATCTCGAACTAAGAATTTTATTACGGGGACTTTTATGACGCATAAAAGGGACATGTTTCATTACCTTTAAACCCTAATTTATAACTAGCAATTTTTACTTGATTATTATGTATCTGAAGATAAGTCATGCGTTTAAACGGGAGTGAGAGCTTCTTCAGAGCATAATCATGATGTATTTTAATTGGGCATGTTAACATTGAAAATAATGCAAAATGCTTGGTTGTACGGCGTAATCTGGAAACATAGTGTTTGATTCATAATATGGGCATTAGAAAAATCTGATTCAATTTGATGCATTGAAGACCCAAATGAGAAAACTATTAAATTTTTAATTAATATGTTTGAAGGAATGCTTTTTAATTTTTCGATGTATACTTTATGAAGTATTTTTCATAGTGTTGCCTCAAGTCTCATAAGCACCGTCTGACGATCCACAGACTTGGAGGGAAAGAATAGAAAGGATGGGGATTAAAGGATCTTGGATGAGCCTCCATAAATGTTTCAACCATTCTTCACAAGTAAAAGGTTTAGAAAAATGTTTGGCTGTTTAGGTATTTTATTAATGACTATTACGAGTGTTAGGCTCTTCATAAGAGTAGGAAAGGTATAAGAGGATATGGGAATAAAAGGAAAGAAGAAAAAGAAAAGGAATAATGTACTCCGTATTTTTCCACTTGATTTTTAATCTGGTAAAACCTAATGGTACCTGATGATGACGCCTTAGCGTTGAAACTAGTTGTACCAGATTAAAAATCAATTGGAAAAATACGGAGTACGTTATTCCTTTTCTCAGAAATGGATTTCCACATAGTTATGCCTGATAATATAGAAGATATTCACCCTGCTTAAAATCAGAATAATGGAATGCACAAGACCCATACTCCTAGAAACAGGAATTAAAATATGATTGTGTCATCTTAGAGATTCGATATAATATGAGGAGCACCTCTCCTGTTCATGCCACTATAAAATTTGAATTGGATTTCAAAGTTTTGGAAATGATACATATGTCATAGAAGTTGTGTCATTGTCAATGATACCTGAAGGGAGACCTTAAATGTTTTTAAAATAAGAAAGGTACATTCCATGACTGCATGGTGAATGGTGCTCATAAGCAGTAGGTTGTTGGTTTGAGGAAGAAAATATTTTACTGTTACTGAATTATATTTATTGTTTATGTATTAATGATTGATTTAATGGATTTGGTTGCTGTCAAAATTAGTTGACTACATTAGTTATTTTAAAACTTGTGTAATTGTCTACTACGGATAAATGCTCATTGGGGTTCTGTAAAAACCCAGGCCTAAGTAAATTTCAGAAATAGCAACTTAGGATCTTTATTCCCCCGGTAAATATGCATAACATTTTTAATGTAGTAATCAACTTTTGCTTTTACACTTTTCATAGAATGAGATACCAACAACAACCCTTGGTTTGGCATTATGGAAATTAACTCTTCTGTATAGTTCTCCTTATATGGTATTTCATAGGTAGAGAAACTTGTTAGCAGACGTGGTACAGACAATCCACACTCCTTGGATTAAGAATTTGTTTTCTTTTTTACAATTTTTGAGACTTATATAGTTATATAGTAGTTCATTCTTCACAAAATTTTTATGACTTGTCAATAAAATTAGCTATCTTTTGCTATAACTTTTGGAAAGGTATACAAAATTTGATTTGTTAAAATTAAATTGTAAGTAGGGGCTGCCTTTTTGAATGCCTGGGGAATGTTTGGAAGGATTAATGGCCCTGCAGGCAATTTTTTTTCAATCCCAGTTATAATTAATTTGTCCTTGCATGTTCTTCTCACCTTTAAAGAGAACAAGTTGCTTTCTTAGGGAGCAGGACCTTAAAGCAGTATCTGTACCAAAATATTCAAGTTTATGTTATGAATTATTTTAACTCAAGAATATATATTTAGATTGCTTTAAATTTTGTAATGCAGTCATAAATATAGATTATTTTGACTCCATATAACAAATAATAGTACATTTTCACTGTATTTTTGTTACAGCCCTTTTTAAGGAATCAGGAGCATTATTGCATTAGTTTATGAATTATTTTTTTTTTGGAGTAAAAAAATTGACCAATAACTTTGTTTCCCATCAACTTTGCTAGTTTATTATTAAGGTGGTGGATTTTCTCCAGATTGATTGTTTACTTGGATCACCTCATTTATTTTTATTCATTTTTGGACCATATATCAGCCCATCATCATCTGGGGAAGGAGAACCAGAATGGTCATCCACCAACTCAGCCAGTCAGCAGCCTGGGTAGATCACCAGTCAGGTCTCCTAAAACTATTGAAGTAGAGAATAGTTTTGAGGAGGTCTCACCAAAAGTCCTGCAGAATAAGCTTCGCATTGCAGCCTCGACTGGTGACGCAATGACCGTGAAGGAAATGATTGAAAAGAGGAAGGTCACTGTTGACCAAGCTCTACAAAATGGCTGGTCTGCCGCAATGTTTGCAGCTGCTGCTGGTCATCATGAGGTTCTGGAGTTCCTCTTAGGGAATGGGGCCAACCCAAATTTCCACAAGGAAAATTTCACTCCCTTGATGGCCTCTTGTGCCTCATCCTCGGCAAAATCTGAGGTATCTCTCGCCAAGTGTGTCAGTACGCTTCTCTACCATGGTGCTAACAAATCTGTTGTGACCAGGCATGGGATGAGTGCCCTAATGTTTGCCTGCAAGGAGGGTCACCTGGAAGCAGCAAAATTGTTGATGGAGGATGAGGCTTCCCTAAATTTGCAGGACAGCCAGGGTTGGACGGCTTTGTTTTGGGCTGTAAAAAAGAATCACATTGCCATTGCTGAGGCTTTGGTTTCCGCCGGTGCTGACATTCACCGAAGTGACAAATCTGGAAAAGTTGCATTCAGTATTGCTAGTGATCCAAGTGAGAATAATGTTACCTCCAGTAAATCTGTGACCATACCCAAGGAGCCAGAAGAAACCATCCACGACTTTAAGCTTCTCATCCTCCTCCTATCTGGCATGAATCAGTTGAGTCTGCTGCCAAAGTTGAGAGCTCACAATATCACTGCCGAAAAGTTATTGTCGATGACCGATGCTGATCTTGAAAAAATAGGGATAACTGATTGTTTACAGAGAGTGTGCATGCATATTGCAATTTCACAATTCCATGCAAAGGAGTGGTCAAAAAAGTCATTAGTTAGTAATGTAGGAAATGCTTTCCGTCCTCAAGATGCCATAGTTGTCCTCGAAAATATGTCAGTACATCTCAAGACCATGTCAGCCACAGTAAAATATGTGAGGCATGCAGTGGAAGGTAGCAGGGTGGCTGTTCCTGTGAATACTGTGAGTGAGCAGAATCTCTTACTTCAGAAATCTGAGGTTGTCATGCAGCAATTAGACTTGGTGAACAAGGACCTCACTTTTTTTTGTCAAAACCTACGGAAAATGCAAGGCTTAGAAGAAGTTCCTGCAGACTTTATTGCCCAGAAAAAGATAACTAATAGAAAGCCAAGGTTTATATCGTTGATAGTTGTCACGACTTTCTTTGGATTATTGGCATGGAAAACTCGTCCTTTGCTTTTCAAATGATTATTTAAAGTCATATATCTAATATTTTGTAGCTATGAACATAAATGTTCTCTGCAAGTTTAATGTTCCTAATTTTGTTCTTTTTGTCATAGTTATTTTTGAACATTAAGAATGAGCTCTCTTTGGTTTGTTATGGAGTTATTCTTTACTACCAGCCAGTGACTTAATATATTTGGCTGTGATGGTAATATAGTACCAATTGAAAGATGGAAAGTTAGTAATACTTAGCAATTTGTAGCAAAATATACTTGTTCACCTGTACTTTGTTATGTTCTAGGTGTGCATGGATAAATATATATTTTGTGACTCTCTATTGAAGTTTGATTTGTTTTATACTTGTATATTATGTAGTATTAATAAATCACTTAAAAGTAGATTTGTTGACTATCTATCTCTAATATTAAGGAAGTTAGTTTCCCAAGTGATAAGAATTAACTTTTTTCCTCAAATTTTACTTTCTGAACGTCTAAAGTTTCTATTTATATAATTTGGGCTTGTACCCTTTTAATTTTGTAAATCGTGAAAAATTGTCTAAAAGCATTTAACTTAAAGTTTAAAATCTAATGATGATCTCTCTTATTACTCATTATGCAAAAGGAGCAAAGACTGATTATATTACTTTTCTTTATTGACCACAAAATAATGATATGAATTTTGATAGGTATTTTTTGAGATTCAAGAAATGGTTAAGGCCGAGACTTGTAATCCATGGAAGGAAGAGAAGATAAGGAAATTCATGTTGATAATAACAGAAATAAAACTTTGCATTCCACACGAAATATAAATTCACTACAGTGTAGTGAAACTAGTTGAGTCATAAATTTATATTTCGTGTGGAATGCAAAGTTTTATTTCTGTTGTTATTTTCTGACATATTTCACTAAGAGGAAAATTATGCCATCAAAACTTGTTTTCCTGTTGGAACTGTCTTAATTGAAATATTTTTACTTGAAAATTGTATATTTTATTCCTATAGTAGAATCATTCCTTACTTTCAACTTTAAAATATAATTTTTCGTACCTCATTTGTAACATGTTTTTCTGAGAAGCTTTGTCCCATTTATTTTAATTCTACTATTTCTTAGGCATGGGAATTGTTATTATGTTATAAAAAAGAATGAATGTAATGAAAATTCGTAAGCTTCTAAAGAGACCACAAATTACTGTAATGTGATTGGACAGTTGGGTATTCATACATACACTAATATCTACACTAAGGTCATTGCTTCAGATATGTAATCACTGAGAAGTTTTCTGTTGGTCTTTTGGATAAAATGCATGAGGTTCTATGAGTAAAAATTACATAAAGCCTGGTAGATAAGTTTGTTAAAGTATTTCATGTAACTGTCATACTTAAGTAAGAATGATTTATTGTTGTCCGGTAGTTCAGGTTGAAAAGGAAATTATAATTAACACAAATTGATCTTGGTGATTGAATAAGGTTTAAAAAGGCCTGAAATTAAATTTTAACTAATGTCTAACAGTAAGAAAACATGTTAAGTCTCATAAAGTGCCTTGGGTGCCTATGTTGAATATGAGAGAACAATATCCAGTGTAGTATCAAGGTAAAACTATGGATAAACTAACTTCTAGCAGTTTCTGAAATCTCCATTCTTATTGCAGTCAATTATTGCTGAATAAATTTCTACCCATAATTTTAGAAATCAAATGCTTGATTCATTTCTATAATATGTTATAAAATTATGTGAATAATATTTTTATTTAGTTTTGAAATTAAGTAATAATTTAGAGATAATTGACATATAAATGCGGAGATAAGAAATGTATAAACCTGTAAATTCATAAAAATGTGTGGTCCAAGTTATGATTGGCTCAAAATTACAACGTTTAGTTTTGGTTCGCATGACATTTGCAGGTAGGTACATTAAATTATTTCTTTTCATAAAAGTTTTCAGTACATTGAGGATTACATGAATAACCCTTTATAGCCTGACCAAACAAAAAATATCATTTTTTAACTTAAATTGTATTATCGAAATAAAACACACTAATTAATTCCACAGAAAAACTGTTTTATTTCGATAATGTTGAGATTCCACAAAGTAATCTCACTGACAATTGAATTTAAATTGTATCCCCTTTATAATATTGAAGTAGATTTGTACCTCTTCACTGGGTCACAAAACAGTATGTCTATTAGGTGATGATGGCTTAGTGGGCTGTTTATTCTTTTCCTATGGCAAATATTGAATATTTTTCAGTAGTCCCTAATTTACACCTTCCACCATACAGGCCTGAAATTGTGAAACACATCTACTCCTGTTTTATGATACCTTTCTTTGTCGTTCCAGTTTTTTTCTTCATAAAACATCTGAGTTTTTAGCTAGTTGTCTAAAGAGTTTGAATTTTATTATGGTTTTACTTTAAACAATTTACTAATGACCTTTTTACAATTCCTTGTGATGCTAGGTTGTGATTTTATCCTTAATTCTCCGGAACTTTCTAAAACATTAGTTGCATGATCTCTCATTTTACCTAAGGTTTGACCTTTTCAAGCAAGTGTTTCTTTTGGTAGGTCGTGGGAGAGCAAATCGAGGCCTGTATCAACCTCTGGGTGGAAGTGATCTCACTTTGAATGGAATCCCATCACAGATTGGGCTCAAAAACAAAAATGAATGCCTTCATGAATCAGATCTGGATTCATCACAACCCCCACCTCTCATCCTTCCTACCACTACTGACAAACGAGTCATGTCCACATCTCGCAAAGCCTGTTTCTTCTTCTCCATTCTTCTCTGCTTTCTGGTCTTGGTAGGTTTATTTTTTATTATTAATAAACATTCACTTAATAGTATGCTACTAACATAGAGGCACCCATGATAAACTCCCTGACAATGCATTTGGAGATGCATCACTTGTATCCCATATAAAAAAATTTTATTTCCGAAATTGGACAGAGTGAACTTGAGTTTATTGTAAATAATAGATTTTTTAATGAAATTGATGATATGTTTGATTTAATTATTTAGAATAATCAAACCTTTCCATGCACTTAACACAAAATAAAGCTATATAATATGTATCAGTGGTAAGCAGATCACCAACATGAATTGTCAATAGAAATAGCTGGTGGAAATATCTTTAGAATATTGTGTATGTAATTTGTGGTACTTAAGCTATGTCTGGGATGCCTACAGAAATATAACTTGTGGAATTGACATTTTCAGGCTTCTATGTTTTATGCTCCCCATTTATACTCTAGTTTTAGACATAATATGACTTAAACCTCTCTCAAATTAATTATTTTAAAGTAAAAGGGCTCGGTTCATAGTTTTTTGCTGCATTGATTAGATGATCTCTGCATTCTTTTTGGGTTCTTGCCATGTCCATTGGCTTCTTGGTTACAACAGTTTCATCAACATTGCAGTCAGCAGATTGAAGGTGTAAGGTAGAAGAAGCCAACAGACACAGAGAGAATCCAATAGGAATGCAGAGATCACAAAAAGGGCTATTTATGCAGCCCATTTATACTATAGTTTTAAACAGGTAATATGACTTAAACCATCTCTCAAATTAAACATTTTAAAGTTAATGGGTTGTTTGCAGCTGTTTCCCTTTCAATGAATCATTGCATTGTTTTTATGATATGTGATGATTTATATATTGTTTCTTTCTTTTGACATTTAATCAAAACGAAAACCCAAAATATGTGGCTTCATTGGTAATAGGTAGCTGAACAAATACATAGCTAGTTTTTCATTGAGGCCCATTGTTGTATCGAATAATATCCTGAAAAAAACGGAGGATGACAAAGTATAAAATTCATCTGAAGAGTGCATGAGCATATACATGAGACATATGTATGTTTAGGGACATGAATAGACCATCTGAAAATGGATTGCAGAATGACACCAGACCAGCCACCAGATGACTAAATTCTTTAATATGATGTCCTTCCTCCTATCCTTCATATATAAAATATGACAGTGAATCTACTTTTATATTTCAGGTTAGACTGTATAAATTTGAATAATGAATGGTTCTTAGTAGTTTCCACTAATTAATGATAATTACACAATTTTTATCTATTTACACTAATTTTAATTTCTACCTAGCTTCATTGACAGCTTCAATATCAATATCTTCATAGTCAGATGTCACAATCTATTGTATCTGACATTGGATTAGTTCATCCTTGTATATCTGACTTCCCAATCTGTAGTTATTATGAGTTGGCAATATTAATGGAAAGAAAGGATAGGGCAGAGTACATAAAAGCAAATTCAAATGTAGTGTGTGAGATAAAAAGTTCCAATTAAAAACAATAAGCCATATTAGTTTCAGAAATATATTTAAAGGCATGGTGTAATTAATTTGATTTTACTTCTGTATCCATATGGTGTTCTAATGTTTTCTCTTCTAAAAATTAAAAAGTTTCAACTGAAAATCACTTCTTTTTGTATTTAATAGTCCATTTTTATTATTTTGATGTGAACTTTCCAAGACTTCTGTCACCTTGTGACAATATATATCACATATATTTGGTTCAATTTCCATTTTTTTATATAGTGGTAGCAGTTCAAAAACTATTTTTTCATTCCATGAAAATTCAAGAAAACTCTTGTACAAATGCCCAAAGATACATATATGGACATATGCCAACCATTTTCTAGGATGTAAAGCACAGAATAAACTATTCTTCAATGCAGTTTTAACATGATTGATGTTTATCATGGAATTAGTAAAAAAAACTTTTTTGGAGAGAGTATACTGAAGTCAAAATTATTTGGTCATAACCCATGGTTGTATTAAGCTCTGCACATTTATTACAGTGCAAATTTCTGATAGGAATAATATTTACCACCTTGGTTGGATAGATATAAATTAAAATTATTTTGAGTGCATACCTATACATTGTATAAAGTTTATACCGAAACATATGTTGTGTTGTTGACATAATTACAAATTTGATTTGTTTAACTGTAGTCAAATAATGTCATTCTAAACAAAATTTGTTTTCAGTCTCAACATATGACCACCTATTTGTTATACACAATAGATTCGTTCTGAAATATGATAGATTGATTTAGTCTGCTAATAGTTTTTACTGGTTTAATACATGAATGAAACTACCTAACTAAAAGCTGATGACAAATAATGAAAAGCTTTGAATTTTTTTCAGACTGGCTTTTTGTTTGTTCTACCTTGTGATCTTCCAGCCTGTGTCCCTTCGTATGAGAGAAATTCCACTTCAGCACCATCAGATTCATCCCTCGGATCCCTGCCCACTTCAACTATTCGTTCCATGGGGGGTTCATGGGAACGAGTATTACCTGGAATTGGTTAGAAGAGAATTACTATTCTGCATGAACATGCTAGAAACTAAGATACTTCTGGCACTAATGGTTTTGACTGTAAAATATGAGCCATTAGTGTGTTTGCCAACTCTTTGTAACATTATCTTTCTTCAGAACGATCAATCAGAGGAAAAAGATGGTGTTAAGCACTCAGCATTGTGGTTCAAGTAGCATAAATATAATTTGGGGTAGCTAACTAATGAATCCTTTTTATAGTTATGCAATAAAATTATGGCTTCTGTATGTTTCTAAGAAAAAATGCATTACAAATCAAGTATGTACCTACTTAGTCTACTCTCATAAATACTGAAGATATTACTCAGGATCCAATAATTGTTATTAGCATTTTTTTTTTTACTTATCAAGGAGTGTGGTACTTTTATGACTAATATACTAGTCGTAGCCAAATGGAAAGAATGCATGACATGACAAGTATACTTATCACATCTAGTGAAGTGGTTAAGCAGGATTTGCAGTTTGAACTAGCTACATCATGTGAATTCTGATTTCTCAAATAATGTTACTGCTAAGTAATGGAAATTAATAGATTGCAATTACAAATAGAAGAAGTTATGTTATCACTGAAATAGCTTTCTAATTAAAATGAAAATATATAAATAGTTTCAGTAGTTTTTTTAACATCTGTATTTACTAATGTTAAGAACCAATATTTTGCACTTTTCAATCGTAGTGCATCTGAAATTTGGTATGCACAAAAAGGATGTCGAATGGAATGGCCAAGAGACATGAGTGAAAGTAGTTTGTGGATATTTATCTCCAGATTTGGTTGTGATCAATAATTATGCAATATTGTCTAGTTTGTTCTTGACCAGAAGTGATTCTATTAAAGAAATGTATTCCATATTTTTAGATGAGTTACCTAATGTTGACAATGAAGTAAAAGATTTTGATTATACCAAAATTTCAGTCATGTCATTATTTAATAGCTTATGTTAAAAAATTGTAAATACAATTATGAATGGAATTTAGTGTGGCAATCATTGTGAAGTTGACCAAGTCGTTAGAACCTCTTTTTTCTGGAAATATGTGTAACATATTTTAACCTACTATTTCAGTTCCCTTTTTTCATATTTTCCAGACAGGATGTACTGGCTCAAAAATGAACTGTTATTTCTTTATTAGAACTCTCTAAAAATAGTTATGAACATATATTGACTTTAAGAATAAAAAAAGAATCCTTACATAGGTACCAAAATGAGAAAACCTAATATGAAATCCCTCATATTAACCCACAATATTATCTTTTCATTTTCTTTCTTACTTGTGAATTATTAAATTTATGTATGGCTTATATTTATTTCTACTCTGGATCCCTGGTAATAATAATAACAATAATGCTTAATTTGTCCGAACATTTGGTGTACATTTATACTTACACAGATATAGGACACATCAAATATATAAATCATAACATTGAAGATTCAAGGTACACATATATACAGATATAATTATATGCTAAATACATTCACATATGGGAGGAGTTTAGACATAGAAAGAAGGTTAACATTTAGTTTAAATATTGTTTTTTAACTAATAAAATTCTATGGAGCTACAGGTTCAGAAATTCATTATAGAATAAAATAGATTATTTTTTAATTGACTAAACAACTTTTTCTTGAATACAGGACCTTTTTTTTATATCTAATTTCTTGTAGAGTTTTTTAAAATAACCTTAGACCCATTGTTTTGGACCCATAAGCAGTGTTCTATGTCCTATCAAGTGTCTGGTGTAAGTCATTGCAGGTCCTTGTGTAATCACTGTTGGACCTGTACTGTGAAATATTACCCTTGCATGTAAGGTAATATTAAAATATAAATTTATGGTAATGGTATAAAGCCGCATTTTTTTAATAGAGGTTTACATGGTGCATCACAAGCAGCATAGCACATAATACGTATAACCCTCTTTTGGATTTTAAAGATTACACTTGCATGAGATGAGGAACCCCAAAAGAGTAGACTAAAAGTAACCTGAGAATAGAATTCATTGTTGTAGATGGATAATAAGATTTCAGGTAGAATTTTAAAATTCAATTTCTTGGTAATTAAGGTGCATCTTATGTATTCAAAAATAAGATAATCATTCATAAGATAAATACACTTAGTTTATCCACAAATTTATTTTCCATTACACTGGTTTTAACTGTCAAGTCATCATCAGTACACCTTATGATGACTTGACAGTCGAAACCTGTATAGTGGAAAATAAATTTGTGGAAAAACCAAGTGTGTTTATCCTGTGATGAATTGTTTCCACCAAGTGATGGCAGATAACAGCACCAATGTATTTATTTCTTTACCAGGATAATATATCTATTGCATAATATGCCATTTGAGTTCTACACAAAAATGGATTTTTCATTGATGTTATATACTTTCTGGCATTGAAATTCCTTGTTTTTTACTTGAAGGTATATTTTATATTTGCAGAACTCAAGGGAAGAGCACACTTGATTCCCAGCTCTTCTGGTCCTGGACTAAATATGGTATTTCTGGTACGTGGGCAACTTCCAGGGTTTTCATCAGCCACTCCCCCATCTCCTCCTCCTGCTATGTCCCTTGTGTCATCTTCCTTCTTGTCAGAATCATCAAAGTGCTCCTTTGCCCCTGCTCCTGGCATGAGAAATGCATCGTCTGCAAATGGTTTTGATCAGACCACCCTTGCCACCTACTGCAACACTGAACTGGAGGTGACTTATAACAATACCAGTTTTCAGCATGCTTGGATGACACCTTCAGTGCTGGGTGTCAAGGACTCGCACTCCATCCCCGAAGCAAATTCGTCATCCTCACCTCACTACAGAAGTAAGAGGATTCTTGACAATCCCCCAACCTTCCCTCCACCTGATACAGCCGAGGCAGTAGAATCATTAGGTGTTAATGAACATGGTGCGACAATGAAAAGTGCTGCCAAATTTGAGGAAGGTGACAAAATGCCATTCGGAAGTAGCAGGAAACATGTGGAGGTGACCACAAAGATCAAAACTGTGAATAAGCGATCTTCCAAGTTGGGAGAGAAGAACAAAGCTGATAACAATGGATCTGTTTTCCTTAGTTCATTGGTTGGAGGTGGGGGTGGTTTGGTATCCCTCAGTGGGGCCACTGGACAGCCACTCTGGCAGGTTTCACTCCCTTCCCCCCCTGAAGAACTGGACTGTGCTCTCTTGGACACTGATAATGATGGCATCCCTGATTGCCTGGCATTCTCTGGGCGCTCAGGTCTCTTGGCAGCCGTCAACCCCACATCTGGTGAGATTTACTGTATTTTCCTTAGTTGCATGCAGATCAGTATACCCACTGCCCAATGGAAATATGCATAGGATTGAAAAGATATGTGCATCATAGTCAAAATAATGCATGTTGCAATGAACATGTACTAATTAATACACAGATGGTAATTTTTCAGTGGAAGTATTTAAACTATTAAAACCAAACTTGTTTTTAGATGGTGAGAGCAAGAGGATAAGGAGGTTAAAATGTGCTACTCATAAATGCTCACCATATTTAATGTAGAAATTTCACGGTCTGTCAGTGAAAGTTCTATATTAATTCTAGAGGTGGATACGGTTTTTTATTCCAAAAATTGATGCAAAAGAAGTGAAAAACTACTGGAAAGATTGATGTTAGTAGTACCTATCTATGTTTATAGGGCAAAATGATGGCTATGCTCATTTAGAACCTCTTCAAATTGATGAAAGAAGATATTTCTACAACACATAACACCCATGCCCTATAGATGGGACTCAGATCTGTACCATTTGGTCATGTACACAAAGGCACAAAGCAAGTGCAATGGCATCATTTTTGAGTCTTCCCAGGCTAACCCCCAGCCAGAAAAAATAGAAAGAGGGTATTTCAAGTGCAGATATAAAGAAAAAATGAACAAATCTTATTACTCAATGTTTTATAAACCATAAAAAACTCTCCTCATGATCCTCGATTTCAGTCTGTACTTTGTTCTTGGTGCATAATGATTGGTTTGAAGTAGGAAGTAAAAAAATATTGGATGCAATTTTAAGCAATAAAGGTTAAAAAAATAGAGTTATTGCTGAAGGAGGAAGAAAGAGAGATAGTAAAAATCCAAGAATTTAGAATATAGGTAAAATTTATGTCTTGGAATAGTCCTGCATAAAAAAAATTTGGCCTCCCTTCAATTTCTGTAAGCAACCGTTTACCCTCTCCCATTATACGTAATGATAACCAAGAGTACAAGGTTCTTAAGACCGCCTTATATAGTGCATGACCTCATCAGAAACAATATTTCTATGAACGATGCAATCAGTGGATGAAAATCAGCCTTACACAGTGCATGGAATCCATGCATACTAAAGTGGGAGGAGTCAGTGCACAAAGGAATTCAATGGCATCGTTTTTGAGTCTTGCCAACTGCGTAATCACTGTTTTCACAACACTCGAATAACTTACTTCTTTCTATTTCCAGATTCCCAGCTATTTGTTACTCAGGACTAGATTAAATAATTGCATGCACAACATTTTTATAATTTAGCTACTTAAATATGTTTCTTAACTGCCTGTTTGTCACAGTGATATGCTCCAAGTAATGACAATATGATTTATTAGCTTCAAAGTGGTATCTTCCTGTTTCACATAACAAACATGGCTGATAAGAGCTGATCATGCATGCATGCTGAGAAAAAAATAGAACCTGTTATAATTTTTATGTGCATCAATCAGCTATTTTGGAAGATATCGTTTCCAATGAGATTATTCATGGGATCAAGAATGATATCATGCACCATGAAGGTGCCCTTTAAAAGTATAGAGGATTATTATTAAATTTAGATGCAGTGTTTTACTTTCTTTCCCTTTGTGGATCAATCCCTGCTAATAAATTTCATATTCAATTTCAAAACTTATCATTGCACCAATAAAATCCCTAGCAAGGGAGTGAAATTAAATGTATTTTTTCTGTCTTTTCAGGGATGATAACATCAGGCATTTTTAGAAGCAACCACATTCTCAGGGTTGTCATTTTTAGAATTTCTATAGCCATCACAGGACAGGTCATTAGGAATGAATTTGTTCTTGGTGATGCATCATGCAATTGTGAAAGCTTGAGAAATGACAGAACTGAGCATGAAGCTGCTCTTAAAAAACTCCTGAATTCACACTTTAGTGCAAAAAAACAATGAAGGCATTGAAGTATACAATGTTTCAAAAAGCATAATTGCTTCCACCATAGATTTTTTCTCTTTTTTCCTTTATGTTTTAGGTGCTGTGATCTGGTATCTTCATGACCACAGGTCTCAGATGCGACCAACTGCCCTGCAGTTCCCAGTCTCCATTCCTGACCTTGATGGGGATGGTACAAAAGACCTGGCCATTGCATGCACCCTGCCCTCTCCCTCCTCTCAGCCCACAAACCAGTCTTCAAACAAAGCCTCTTCGACCTCTCCCAATTCATCATCCTTTTCGCCCCAGGCAGGGAACACTAAGGGATCTTCCCTCAAGTCATCACCAACCTCCAAGAAGGACACGCTCTACTTCTCCTCCCCATTCCTGGCTGAATCACCATCTTATCAACTCTCCCGTCCTCTCCCATCGCCCTCCTCCTCCCCAGACACGGTCTCTCTGGCTGTGGCATCTGGCAGATCTGGGAAAATCATTGGTCATCCAGTCACCCCCACTGGCTGTGTCACCGTCTCCAGCATAACTTTAAACATGCAGACCCTGGACCTCTTCTACAGATGTGTAACAGAGGAAGGGGATGGTAAGCTTTTTTTTGATGGTTAGGTTGCATTTTGAAGCTCATGGTGGTTGATCAAGGCCAAGGAGAATGGCTGTAAGTAACATTTGAAAAAATTCAAAAGATATGTAAACATTTATCTGCAACTATGATGTGTTCATATATTAAATGCTCTACTGAAGGATAGGAAGACTTATCACAGCTAGTTTCACTGCAAAATCTTATTCTCCTTGTGCATTTTGCGTATGAACCTCTGTTCAAATATGTAATTTTTTTAGAGTAGAATTTTCTTTATTATGCTGTTGCAATTTGTTCTTGGTCCTGTATCATCACTGTCCTTATTTAACACCTTACCCACGCATATCTGTTTTGTCTGGCAAGTGTAAAGAAAAGATTTTTCTACATATGACCACCTCTCTAGTCTTTCTCCTAATTTAATGGCCCAACATTTCTAAGAAAGGTAGGCATGGTCACACTCCCTCATTGTTCTGGAATAAGGTCCCCCTTTCCAATGTTATTTGTGAAGGTTCATGACCCTTGGGCGAGTTTGGCAAATGCATTCCATCTGCCGATTTTTGGAAATTCTTTTCCAACCCACCCACCCTCATCATTTCCCTCATCTCTGAGTTTCAGTAGCATCCCCCCCAACATTTATCCCACACATAGCCATAGCAAAAGAGAATGATGCTGCCACAGCTGAAGGGTTAATATAAGACTAGGAGGTCAAAAGTTGGTAAAGGTAGAAAACTTTACATAGCTGGGCAGCCACTCAGAGGATCATGAAAATAATGGCAGGGAGATTATAAGGAGAAGAATTGCATTAGTAAAGAAAGCATTTGTGTAAAGAAAAGATTTGTTGACTGGACTCTTAAATAATGACACACAGTAAAAACCCTCATAAGGAGTTTAGCTTTTCTCGGGTCTGAATCTTGACCCTTGAAGGAGGATGAGGATAGATTGGAGCCATTTGAGATTTGGGAGTGGCAAAGAATGGAGAAAGCAAATTAGATAGAAATTAAAACAAAACTTATATTCTGGTAATGGTAGGGGAGGAGAGGCAGTTTTTGAAGGAAATCCAAGAAGGAAGGGAAAGTAGATGGAAGGGATAGTCAACAAGTAATGAGTTGAATAGAGAGGAGGATGTTGGGTGAGGTAGAGGTAGGAATGAAGACTGGTGGCAGGTGACTTTTAGATAGAATGATGGCAGATAGGAATTATTCAGAGGTGAAAAGGGATAGGATTTCTTGAGTTTATTAAAAACTATCTTAACTGGTAGCTTACCAACCATCACATCACCTAATGTTACTATTTGCATGCAAGCCATACTGTAATTGTAAAGATAACCTATAAATCTTTCATGTTCATTGTAGAGCTTGTTTATGAATAGCTATGTCAATGCCATAGAAGTATTTAATGATTTAGGCATTAAAAGAGATAAGACTAGAATTGGATAATAATTGCTGATAATATATTGTGGTAAAGAAATAAAATGAAAATCCTTCAGATGTTGGTGCCAGTATATACTCATCTCAACGAGGTAGATTATGAGTAGCCATTTTGATTTTATCATTTCCTGGACTTGAATTTCTGATTCATGGTATACTGGTAGTGGAAATAAGATTATTTCACTGTAATAAAAAGTAAATATTTTTTCTCTTTCTCCATTCAGTCATTTTATCACAACTGATTTCGTTATTTACTTTGGAAATTTCTTCAGTTACAGGATTCATTACAGAGGTGACATAATTTGGTCAATATGCATGTGAAGAATAATATAATGTTAAAAGTTAAATTGTTTTTATAGTCAAGTGAGCATGATTTTTAACTAATTGAGCCTGAGTCTATAGAGTTAATCTGCACATATGATATTTGGAACAATTCTTTATGGCTTATACTCTTCTTCTTGAAGACTTAGGTTCAAATTTTATGACTTAAGCTCTTGAAAAAAAATCAGTTGTATAAACAGTGTAAAAAAGTCAGCTTGTCGCTTTTCTCCATCCCTGGGGACTTCATAAAAATAGCCAACAATTGTTATCATGTATTGTGGTATTAAATTATATCCTAAAGGCAGAGATAGTTTCAGCCTTAACATCGTGAAATTCTTTCATCTTGAGGAACTGAGGAAAAAAACACTGCAATTTTCAAAAATCATGATTTGTGAAATTGCAGTGTTTTTTTCTTCTGTTCTTCAATCCTAGAGGCATTTATGAGACAGCTGTTGGCAGATCAAGATTAAAACTTAGCTGAACATGTTTGCTCAGCAGCTGAAGGTCAATCACATGTTTTGTGTTTGTAATTTTGTAGCTCTCAACTCATTGTATTATCTGATATACGATTCCAACATATTATCCAATCCTAATTATTGTGTGAAGTTAGTTGTAGGAATGGTATGGGTGAAGTATGTACTTAGTGCAATCGTAATAATTAACCCTCCTAATGCCAGCCTTTGTCACCTGAAATATGTGAAAAATCCCAGGGATTTTTCTAGTAGTTTTTTTTATTAACTAAACTAAATAAGTAGCCATGCTTTTAATTGTGAATTTAAAGTTCATGAATTTTTAAATAGTGATCCCATTAGAAGACCCCTTCACGTTCAAATTCTATTTGTAAATTGTTTGCATTGTAAAATCATACAAATGAAGCTATGATCTTGTCACAGTAATAATTTTGTTCCTCATTGTTTTTTTCATTTAAAAATTCATTGAGGAGGTCATCCAGAAATGGAATTCCACGAAAAACAATGTAGTCTGTGGAAATATATTCTAAATATAATAGGAACAATGTTCATAAATTAATTTATCATTAATCAAGCATTAATCAATGAGTAAAGTTAAATAATTAATAATAATATTAATAAAGTAATAGATTAAGTAATAAGTGTAAAGTTCTCCAAACTTGAGTCCTAGGAAATGAAATGGAATCATTTTTTTGAACAGCTAACTTTATTATTTTCCCTTTTAGTGCCAGCAGGCTGATTTATCACCCCCAATTTTTTTAATAAATATTTTTTTCCTAAATTGTATGAGAGAAAAAATATAAATAAAATACTTTACTTACCCTGTTAATTGTTTGGAGTGGGAATTAAAAAATTATGTCAACAAATTGATAAATTAATTGATTATATATTTAAATTTGGAAATACACATATTCCTCAAAAAAAGCCCTGGCATTTTTCACATGTACCAGCTGATGGAGGCTGGAATTAAGGAGTCTGCCAGTTGTGTGATATCTGTAATAGGTCCTTGTCAGTATCGTGTGATGGAGGTAGTGACATATCCATAGTTTTACACTGATCCTGTGCCATATTCCCATTTCAGAAATCAGCAAATCACTCTCAGTGGAAGACCTATATGGTGAGACAAAGCACAATGCTTCATCCTCCGTTCCACCTCCTGTCACTCCCACTCCATCGACAGACCATGAGTCAGATGCCTTCGAGTCCCCTGTTGATCAAGACTCCCTTCCGTCCTTGCCCCTCACAACCTCATCCATCGTGAACCCCTCTCCCTCATTCTCCTCCTCCCCTACCACTCACTCTGAGAGACACTCCACATCCTCATCAGCGTGGGTGTCCGACCATCGACTGCTGGTCGAAAACCATGGACATTGTCATGCCATCCTGTTCTATCCCTTCTTGACAAATTCGAGCTACCAAAATCCACCATGTTCTGTGTCTGTTCGTCTCACTGACTCCCGGAATTCGACACTGTGGGCCCATGAGGGAGTTCTGGCACATGCCATGGATCCAGTCCCACTACTCTTTCTGCAACCAACTAGAGGACTCTGGCCTGAGGATTCCCCCAGTTCCTCACAGTAAGAAAGGGTTAATACATAAGTATTTTGCCAGACATGGAAACCAGCAGCCATAATTAATTTAAGCGTGATTTCTTGAAAATATGTGTGTCATAATGGGCCTGTAGAGTTCTTAAAGGAATTGCTTTTTGCCCTTCGCTCCTATGGTTTTATCATTTGTAATTGAAGGATCAAGCAAAATAGAAGATGTTGCATTTATGAAATCAAGTGACAGAATAATCACAAAGTGATGCTACTTATCTGCTAGTAAACTAGAAAAAAAGTGTATTCTCTTTGTGATCATTTTGTTTTAACTCCACTGCATCACACCTGAAACTATGAAATACACCAGTGACAGAAGTTTTGAAAATGTCCCCTTCTGATTGGTATTCACTTCAGCAATCAAATAGGCAGACCAATGTTGACTTACTTTGGAGAGTTTGTTTTTAAAAGTTATTTTGATAAATCATTACCATATTCTACCAGAAAAACTATCATTCACATTCAGCAAGCAAGCTCATACATTTGCTTCAGTGTGATGTTGCATATACCTTATTCAATTTGTAAATCCATTAGTAATGAAAACCTTAACCATCATTTTATCATCAATTGTAGGACATAACTCTTATATAGTGTGTACTTTACATTTATATTATTTTGCTTCTTTGTTTTATAGGAATGATTGTCACTATTTTTCGGGAGATGCATTTTCTTTCTTATATAAATGAAATCATAAACATGTACATAATATGTGACCTTTTAAATAATGGCCTATGTGTGGTCTATAAGGGGTACTGAGTATGTACTTTTTCTGAATTAAGAAAAAACCTAAGATAATATATAGAGACATGGGTCTATAGCTATTAATATGTTTTTTCACCTTTACATGGGTACATGCATGGAAATACATAATCCACATCTCAAAAACTCATATATTAAGTAGGTTAGTGGCTCAATTATATAATCTTTAGCTTCGGACAATATAGCTTCCCTGTTATTCCATCCATTCCTGAGGTCAAATTTTATTTATTGCAATGAGGAAAGTTAGTGCCTCTAATATGATCACAAGTTTATACATAGTTACAATGAGTCTTGAACACTTATATAGTGGTATTGGAAATTCACTTCTTTGTGTCCTTTCGAGCACTCTGGGGCCATCTGTTTCATGCTCAATGCAATGGAATGAAATTCATGACTGGAGAAGGAAGATGAGTTTTTGAAAATGAATTTCCTACTGTTTTTCATATATATTTAAACCATTTGCCATTTCAAAAAATGTGAATCAAATAAGTCCTTGAGAACCAAGAATAGAAAGGAAGGTAAAAAATATTATGTTTTATGAAAAGAAAGGTAAAAAACTTGATACTCCTGAACAATTCACAAAAACCTCCAATATAACTTTGATCCTGACCAAAACAGTGGTCAATGAACAATTCTTTCATAATATTAATGGATGAAAAGGTCTGTTACCTTCTAAGCCCTTGAAAGTGCTAAAAAGGTAAGAATGTCCTACCTACTTTTCTCATCCATACAGCTGTCAGGAAAGAACTAGCTTGTCACAGTTAAAGGGTTAACCTATGCCCTGACCACCCTCACTCCACACCGAACAAATACATATGTAAGATAACTAAACCCAGTCCTTCACTTCAGGTGATAATGATTATCATTGAAACTGCTCATGTCTTGTTATTTTTGTTTATAGTAATATACAAAGTATAAAAACTAACATTGTTTCCTTAAGAACTGTCAATATATATGTACATACCTTAATTTCTCAGAGGTTCTGGTGGTTTCACTGAACAACCGGTGAGCGGTTTCGTGCTGAAATTTTGGCAATGGAGCATGCCTAAAATGGATAGCAGCCCTTCCAGTAAGGAAGAGAAAACCAGGGACCCAGTTAATGATAAATCACCAGGGGGTCCAAACTCATTATTCAGAACCAGGTGGGTTATATTTTGAAGTCTCTGCATTGGCATCCACATGTGTTCAATGCACGCAATTAGGTAAGTAGATTTTTATAGTATTCCATATGGCAGTAAGGGAAATGCCCTTAAGAAGCTTCAGTCTAAAGTACATATCACAGAATATCCGACCCCAGTGGCGGCGGGGTAACGTCCTCGTCTGCCAACCCGGAGGTCGCGGGTTCGAATCCCGACTAGGTGGAT
>WURS02090564.1:0-23903 GCA_011762765.2 Rhinocypha anisoptera | reverse complement strand
GGTGCGTATAGATATGTGTACAGATGTATAGAAATATATATATATATATTTTTGGGACATAGATTAACATAGATGATAATAGAGAGTAAGACACAAACAGAAAGGACACTCACAGTATTGGATCGTACGTTTCCGCAGGTGAGCCTGCCTTCATCAGTTCATAATGTTTATGTATGTGCCCAATGAATTGCGCTCCGTCGCCACCAAGATTTTCCAAGTGCAACTATATATATATATATGTATATATAATTTCAATACGTTCGCGAGATGATTTACTTCAAAAAAGACAACATTTGTAAATGAAAAATGACAAAAGCATTCCACAATCGCGCTAAATTAAAGAATATTTCATATATTTTAAGAAAGAAATTTTAATTCCCTTTAGGAAAAACATAAGAATTAATGTTATAATATGAAAGAGTTATGGCTGAGATATAAATATTAACAAGGAGAGGAAATGGTATTCTAAATGGAAGGTATTATGAATCCAAAATTTCATAATTAAGCTTCAGGGTACAAAGGTGTTTAAGGTGTTGAAATACGTTAAATAATATTATCAGCAGAAAAATTTCAGCTGCTATATCAAAATAAATACCTGATGAATAAAAAACATGAAATAAACATGCAACTACTTCAAACTTGATAGGAATCAAGGTCTCATTGCCTCATAATACCACAAACATACTCTGAAAAATTCAATAAAATGAAAGGTAATTATTTTAAATATTTTGTCCTGATTTTGAATACGATTACCTCGAATGAGAACGCAAAACTAATTAAGAGAGAATATTAAATATTTAACTTGTAAATTTTACCAGTAAATAATGAATTTCTCAAATTATTTTCAAGACAACCCATGAAAATTCATTTCTGATACATGATCATAAATACTAGATTATATCACTTTATAATAATCACTATAATGTAAATAACATAGTTAAAGTGTCAATGCGTCAGAAGAACTTCGAATCACAAAAAAAATCTACATCGACGACTGTAACTGCCAATTCGATAATCAATCAATGAATGAAAGACATTTTTTACTTTGTTTAAAAACAGATTTAACTGTTTTAAAAATATTTGTTTAAAAATTGTATTATTGCTTATCCTTACACGGGGATAATTAAATAAATATGCTTATTAATTTTCAGATAATGAATGCTGTTGCATCAATGTAAAGGAAATTATTTTTGACTAATCAAATTTTCCAATTGTTTAACTAGAATTTTTGTCGAGGATCAAGAGAGAATGAGCACACTGGAAAATAAACTTTACTGATTATTAAGACCAATGATCTATTTTAATAAAAAAGACGACGTAGTTTTTGTGAAAAAGAATTTTTCTGAGGTCGTACGACACTTCGTCACGAAAACTGTAATCAAAGCGGGTCTAATTTCTTCTATCTGTGACAGTGTAATCCTGACTATTCGTGGGACAGCAAAAGACTTGATTTTTAAATCCGATTATTTTTTCTCATCTTTCTTTATTTGTAAAACCATTTTCTTCAAAATCATCCTGTGGCTTTTCTGATGTCCCAATTGTGATTCTGGAGGAGAAAGTGAAATCGTGTTTTTCCTCCAGAGGCTTTCGTATTGTGCACAAACATAAAGCTAACCATTAACCCTTGATGTTATCTACGCGGCGGTATACCACGAGGAGACAATTCTTGGAAAGGTTAAGGACCACTACATGTAGTTTACTACGGACATTTTTAACCACAGATACACTATTTTTATCCTTAATCTACCCTAAGCTTAAGGATGAAAATAGTGCCTATGTGCCATTAGGCTTCCATCTTGCTTGCATGGAATGAACCGAAGATTTTCATGAATCACATAATAAATATTTTTGGGCGTTAGCTTTTCTAGTTACCCTGTGGGTCGTTTTTTTAAAAGTGGTTTAGAAACATATTTTTACCGCTGCGTGCCCTTGATGACGTCATTCAGGAAAGATAGTTTGAGACAATCACATCTCTGATGTTACCCAGCGAGAGCACTACCCAATCGATTGACCTGGCCGGAAATTCTGACAATAGGTTTTTCGATGCATCAATTTGATAGAATTAGTATTATTACTTTTTGATATATTTTTTTGTTATGGTTATTATTTGATAGAATTAGTAGAATGTAGTAAGTAAAGAATTAGAAAAAGTCAAACATGAAAATCCATTATAATTTACTTACTTAACTTGGAAAGAAACATGACAGGATTAATGAGAGAAATCGGGTATTATGTTTTCGGTGAAGTAAATTTTTCAATTTATCCCTTACATGCCTTTCGGATGGCACTTGACTATAACTCTAAATAGGTCGCTCTGACCTTATTACTCAGACTTGAGTGGAATAAAAATATTCAAAATTCTGTACGGTATTTCAATCAGGAATCTCTTTATATATAGAGGTATAAGCGTTTCGGAATTTACAAGCATTAACATAATGTTCATCTGATAAGCTTTGTAAAAAAGAAACGAATACTACCAATGTGTATGGTGTGCTGCCTAAATGATTAACTTATATCACTTTCTTCTACGTTCGGGTAATTCATTTTAGAAAATTCGGTTAAAATACATATCGAAGAAAAAAACATGCACCCAACAAAATATATGAAGTAATTGACGGAATGGAAACAAATTAAATGAAAGCCAAAATAAGTGGCTAAGGAGGTTATCTTATAGGTCTTAAGAAGCGCCCTATTAAAGATTTTCTAATAATAGGTGATGAAACAATTGTCATCATCCCGCAGGAGAATTTGAAGTTTAGGATAGAGTTCACGCAGAACTTCGACAGCTTAACATTTTTGACACATATATAGATAGTGTATACATTATCTAACTATAATTGCACTACCTTTAAAAACTGAAAAGAAAAGCAAGTCAAGGTCACTCATTTCACAATCATGTCATCCCTACAATTACAACCTCTGGCACCCTCGTTTATAACCTAAGAATATATATGGCGAAGATAAATTTGAAAAGACTTTTTACTATGTGTTTTGAATTAATAGCTTAATTTGTTAAACAGATGAGTTGAACTCACTCCTAAACATTGGAGTTACATTGCACTGCGCATGGAGTTATTGGCTTTGCCTCTAGGCCTTTCGTTTCAAAAACTCTCGCCACCGACTACATGGGACCTGTTAAATAATCATTCTATTTTCAATTTTTTGAGGGATAACTTTTTTGGTTGAACTTTCAAAATCTTTCCCAAAAAAATAGCAATAAATATTTGCCAAATTTGATCTTCGTTTCGCGTTATATTTGATTTCTGAACTTCGAAGGATTTTTCAAGTTGCATCATCAAATTAATAAATATTCCATAAGTTTAATACTGTTTGAATTTATTAAACTGTGAGTCTCCTTTCTATCATTATTTTTGCAAATATCACATCAGAGTATGGCTCAAGGTTGTTTCACGATAAATCTCTGCTCGAAAGACGCATATGGATTTGTACGAATTAAAAGGAGGAAAGGAGTTGGTCGCTCGTAGTCATCTGATATAATGATGCTTTATAACACTCGTAGCACAGAGATTTAAGGCCAAGAGTTACCTCACGGGTATTATGCTTTCAGAGCACAGTTTACAAGAAAATTGAGAAAAAATATATTACAATTTACGATACTAGACATTGAATACGACCAAATAACTTGCCCTTATTGCATCAGAACAAGTCACATAAAATATTTTCTAATGTTTAAGAAGATCCATTACGGTTTCCTTCCCACCTTTATGTCTTTTAGATCACCGACTATTCCTAAGAGAGGAACGTAAATTATACATATAATTACTGAGATCATTCAATGAAAAGAGTAAGCCAAAAACATATCCCGTGTCCTACCGACTCCTTGGCACTCCCCCCCTCCTTGTCAATAGCATCGGTGTCATGGCGCGGCGGAGAGAAAACTTTTAGTCAACATTCCCCCTCCCCCCCCCAAGGCAGCATCCAAGGAAACACGAAAGGTCCCCTCTTTTATTTCATCGTCACTTACCCGCTCGCCGCCAAAAACTGCCTCCCCCTTCCTTTCCTCCCGCCCCCACAGAGCGCCCTTACTCCCCTCTCCGACCCTTTCCCCCCAACCCATTTCCCATGTAGTAGATCCCAGGGCAATCCCTCCCAACCACCCATCCATCTCCTTCCCTCCAATCTTGCCCGTTCCCTTCCTCGAACTGGAGTAGGACTCGCCTATCAAATCCAATTTCCCACTGTCAACAACAATGCGATTAAAATAAAAGAAAGAATGCTGATATATATAAAAAAAACCGGCTCACGTAAAATAGGGGTAGGATTGCGAGACGCAATGGGTTAGGCGATTGCGGCAACCCTGTGACGGGAGGCGGAAGGGGAAATGGAGTGGGAGAATCTAGCACGAGAGGAGGGAGGGGAGAGAGAGCGCACGAGGGCTTTGGCGATATTGTAAAATACATCGATACATATCCATATACTACACTGCGATGCGTTCTCTTTTATGAAAAATCTGTCGCTGTTGCATTAATATTAAGGATATATATATATTAAAATTTGGTCATTGCGTATTATTGTAGCTACGTATGATAATTATAGAGCCAAGAGTTGAACTCAAACAAATGTCAGTGAAGGCCAGGTAAGTTTCACATTATCCATTTTCAGGATTCCGATTCTTTCAATTTTATATGTGTTTCAATTCAATTTCAAAATATTATTCTTTCCAGTTTTACTTTGTCATGGGCACAATTTTGGCAACAGTTGGAAATGGTTTTCATTCGTGATCCCGTCTAGAATTTTTACCTGGAAGGAAATAACGCTGATTTGATTTTTTCATTAATTCTATCTGTTATGGATTTTTCTGAAACGGAAAATTCCATCTATTTATATCCAGAATATCACCTTATAATGAAAACCCAATTATTGAAATGTTCATAAAAATGAGGCATTGTATTGGCGTCGCACCTACATGGCAATCCATGGTTATTTACTTTACAGATACAAACCTCATGATATCTGAAAATCACACTTCAAACAGAATATCGGATTTTACGACAAAAAAGTCTTTTCATCCAGTTAGCATTTCAAATCTCCTTTTCCAGAGGTACCCATACCTCTCTCTATTTGTGAGCTGGACGAGACTCAGCGAGACAGTGGATTTAATATTTTATGCTCAATTAGCATTTCGCATCACACAAATTCTCCAAAGAGCAAACCGAAATTCAAAAGCGCGTGACCTCTTTCTGTCATCAAAAGCACATGAAGAGGGACATAAAATAGTGGAATGGAGGCTTTATAGAGTATTTTTTGCCACTAAATGCTTTTCATTCTGAGCCGATTTCAATATAGCAAATGGCATATATGTAAAATCAATATAGTTTTTGTGGATAAAATGAAATAATGTATAGGTTAGTCAATTGGCTTGTAACAATACCGCTCTATCATACTAACAATTTATGGAAAGAGCAAAACACAAATCTCTATCCCAAATATAGAAGTGAAGCAATTTCCTACTCCTTTTCGATATACTTAATTATACATGTCCTACAGTTGCCTAACTGTAAAGTTTGACTTTCTAAATTCTCTAACAAAAAATGTGTTACATAATGGCGACAAAAATTCTTTATGTTGTGCGGAAATAGTGGTAAAGGTTATTGCGAATCCTGAATGTAAAATTGGTACAACGAACCATCATGCAACCTTCAGAAGAAATAAAAGGAAGAGGGAAAGGGGAAGGAGCGACGGAGGAATGGGGATTATGAATGAGGGCATTCGGGAAGATGGCGAAAGGCATAAGGGAAGAGGGAAAGAGAAGGAGAGAGAGAGAGAGAGAACCTGAGCTTTAAGGGAAAGTCGAAAGTCGGGAAAGGGTGTAGTGAGATGCCAAGGGTAGCGTTTGAGAGGATTATGGTGGGGAGATGGAGGGGGAGGATAGTACGGAAAGGGAAGAAGGAACGAGAGAGCGGAGGTGGGGTTTGAAATGGGTTGGGGGAGATGAATTTCGCGAAACTTTCAATTTTATACCTTATCTCACCTCTCAATCTCATCTCAGCACGAGCTACGAGAAGGGTCTTAACTCTCCGCTCCTCCAGCTCCTCTCTCGCCATTCCTCTCCAGCTAACGTATCTCGCCCCCTACTCACCGTATTTCCGAAAGTCTCGGGGCTATCTAGATGTTTATGCAAGGGCGAAAGGAATTATACATGAACACACACACATATACACGCACATATAGGCATAGAGTCATGGTGACGTATCGTTTCACGTTTGCTGGATTTTTATGAAGGATTCTTATCCCGAGATAGTAGTCCAAAACTTTCTTTTTCTTAATCCTATTTGTTGTCTCCAACCGCTCTCAGGCTCGGGATAGGAGTTAACGGCTCCTCGAAGAAAAAATCTTTATTCTCTTAGACTACGCGTATCAGATGGCCCTTGAAACTTCAAGATCCATTCACTTTAATGAATTTTGATGACTTTTTCTGGATGTTTCATAGCCCAATAAGTTTTTGCGATAGTTTTTATAAGAGACAGCAATTCCGTTTCTGATTCCAATTAAATATAATGACTCGTAGTAATTAATGATACTACCAATCAATATTCCGTTTTCCATTAAATGTCTTCAAATAAATATTATTACATATTATTATTGTTTCAAATTTCATATTATCAATTCAAAAATTAAATTAAACCCGTTCTCTTTAGGGTAATATGCCATTTTGCCATTAAGATGAGATTTGAATTAAATCAGTCAGCTCATGAAAAAATAAAATGTGATTTCTCAACGAATATTTGCTATATTATTATGATACGAAATTATGAGTTAGAGAGAGTGCTGATTTTTAACAAAAGAAAAAACAAAATAAAATTAAAGAATCCAAAAATCTTCTTCTTTCTATTGGATTAATTAGTAACAACATTTATGGTAAATTAAGTAAGTGTATTAAAAAGGTGAGATAGGATTAATGGTGATAGCCTCCTGAAGTTCTGGAATAGACTTAAGGCAATTTCGTAAAGATAATAATCTTAAATCGTTATGAATGCAAGGAAAAAAGTTGTTACATTGGCATTAGACCCGATAATAATATTTGAGTTGGAGTGGCAAGAGAATGGAAATTACAAAACAAATTAATGTTTGTTTTACGGTCGATAAAGAAAATAACTCATACCATATGAGAGCATTATGAATAATTAATTAAAATGTGATTACAAAATACGAGTGAAAAAAGTTAGTAAACATTTTAACGACTCAAATTCGTGTCCATGTGTTTGAGATTCTTAGAATTGTTGTCTCTTCTAGAAATCCTCAACTATTTCTACAGAAATATTTATGCTCACTTGTGTTGAGAAACTCAATTGCTCATCGACTTTTTAAAGAAGCAAATATAACGGAGTAAAAACAAGAAATTTTTGTTCCTATCATAAATCTTTCCCACCATAAATCTTTCCCACCATTATGCTGATATTAATTTCTAGGAGCTAACAGAATTTACTAAGAGATGAGCAGAGCAGAGTCCTTGACCGTAACATGACCAGAACAGAATATTTGAGACCGAGAATCTTCACTTAAATCATATCGTTGTAAATTCCGTCTACGAGCATTGTCTTGAAAGGACATATGTAATTATAAATTAATTTGTATTGTATTTTCCTTTGTCTAATTCAATACTATCGCATTCAAATTCACCAGATGTGGCGATGGGCATTCCACTGGCCTACATATTCCCTTTTCAAAGTAATTCCAATCATCACCACTCAATTTATTTACGGTTTTCTCTTAGTTTATTTTTACATTGCCTATTCGTAGCTGACCATTTTTCTCAATATTGCAACATTTCTCCTATTTCAACATATCTACAAGTTAAATAATACTTTTCCTTTCTGGTTTCTCCAATCTCTCAATTCCCATCTCTTCAATTCTTACTCATTTCAATTCCTTTTAGTATTTCAGGAATTTAATTTCTGATGTAGGCACCAACTATTATTCGACATTTTCATTTCCATAGCTTCACACTTAAAGAGTACAAATAAAACCCATTATTTTACACTATTTTACAGTTTGCAGTGCTAATAGGTCGTTATATAGATTTTGCTTCACAGGAACTGATAATTACTCAATTGGATATTAGCTTTAACTAGAAATAAGTTACATATTGTATCGCAATGTGTTGGTGACAATTACTTTTGTCACCACAGATATAATTAAATACTGGTCCTCTGCTTCTTGGATGTGAAATTTTAGTCAGTTATCAGGCACAATATTCTAACATTTCTCTTTGACTATTTTAAACCTAACTCAGATTATTGATGATCACCTTCTGATCATTGTCATCGCCATGTAATGAATGCACGGAAAGATGATTAGCTCACTGGTTAATAATATCAAATTTTTATTTTGTCTCAAGGGAAGTAATTAATCACCTAGGATTTATAACCTGAAACCTCTCTCTGATAGCTAATGTCATTAATATTTTTTAAATTCATGGTGACCTAATTTGATATAGATAGAGTTCGTCTGAAAACAATTTCTTAGGAACTAGTATTTGAATAGTTTATGAGCAATTCGATGAACTGAGTTCTCATCTTATCGTGGCATTAATTTTTGGGAATAATGAAAATCCTTCCAGAAATAAACATGAAGAGGAAATCGGAAAGGTACGAAACATATACGGAGGGAAAATGTTCGAAAAATATCCAAAGATAATAAAGGAGAGAGAAAAGGAAAGCATTCAAAGGAATTATGGAAGAGAAAAAGAAAAGAGATGCAGGCGATGGTATTTTTCTGGTTGATTCCCCTCTAGTTCCCCCGGGACAATCATGGACCCAAATAAAACAATCCGAAAGAAGTGTGTGAGGTGAGTCAGATAGCGTAGGAAGGAGGAAGACCCATGATGATAGCTCCGAAAAAATATTTGGTCAGACTAAAAGATAAGGAAAAAGGTTGAAAGCCTGAAAGACAGAAGGAAATGGGTACGGCGGAATCATTTGAAAGGGAGAAAAGGTGAAAAATGTGAAAAGAGAACAAAGGAAAGCATAAACCTGCAGATGGTTACCTGTGTTCATAGTGGATCTTAATTTTTAATGAAATATCTTAAGGACTAAGACGTTAAAAATTAGGAGGTTACAAGGTAAATCTGCTTGAAAATTTTAATAATAAATACACAGGAAGAAATACACGTGGATTCGATACAGAACTTAAGAAAAGGAACATAAATTGTAATAGAAAACGACAAAATCGGAAAACGGAATGGGTCCTAGGATGAACGGTGAAGGAAAGGCAGTCCTTACGGCAGCTACCTTTGGTAATATAGTTTTATAACTTGACTTGCAGGGTTAACGATGATAATTTTATAAATTTAATGAAAACGGGACCAAGTATTTTAATTTAGGCGAAAGGAAAAAAATATACATCAGCCAGTGAAACAGTGGGAAAACTCAAATTTTTTTAGAGATAACAGTGAAGTTTACAAAAAATTTGCACTGCCATGCATTAGCAAACATTCGTAGACATTAAGGAACTGTTAATTCATTAAATGAGTAACCCTCAATTTTAAGAAAGTTTTTAACTTATTTCACGGGAAATAAGCAACTCAGTTCGATTTCAATAATATTTCGTTGTAGTCGTCGACAATAAAATTTAATTCGTTCATGATGACGTGAGTGTGAGAGAATTAAGTTTTGGCACTGAAATTTTGAATATTAGAAACAAATTTTATACATTTTAGTCTTTGGAAGCTCATTAGGATGGAAATAATCTTATTTTCCAAATTATTTTATAAATTAATTGAAAGAATGAGTCAAAAACTACTGTTTATGAGCTAATGCCAAAATTGATTTTTCCACAATAATACGATTTTCAAATATGTAAATTTGATATGTAAAAAACACTGCCTCATATTACCACTCAGGTAGGTCTATTTTTTAATTCAAAATGAAGTGGTTCTCCTAATTTCACTTAAAATCTCTTCGTATTATTTCTGAGAACGTCAATTACGGTCCAAGAAACAATTCCAGCCCTTTTTATAGGTTAATATTTTTCTTCGTTCTATAAACTCTAACTAGGTATCTGTATTGTCAGTAGCACCACCTTTTTAGAGCATAAGATTAGAGGAGATAATTCTAAATGAAATATTAAAATCTACTTTACTTTCTGACTTTACATCACGAGGAATGTGTTTTTCATCTTTTTTATATCCACATGCTTCGTCAACAGTAGCCTAGGAATTTATAGAGGCCCAACATTGAAGTGGAGAGTATCTAAGATTGTCTCAAATGGAAAGAAAATTTTTTATTACGTCATTATAAAATGAACATTTAAGAGTCAAGCAAGGTCAATAATTGAACATTTAGGCAACACCAAATGACATAAATTTAAGTGATAAGACGAAATTTAAGAAGGAAAGCTCTCAAGATTGGATTTGGTCATTATTAATTGAAAGAATGCTCAGCTAGTTCCCCCAACATGCTTTCGTTTTACCAGATAACCAGCAAATAAATTATTATTTTCACTGAGTCAGAGTTAATATGATAATGGCATGTACATAATACCGGTGTTCAAGAAACGAGATTAATTTAAAAGCAGTTCATGAGCTACAACAACCTAAGGAAGTCTACCATTCCGTCCTTTCGTTATTTGTCTCAAAATATATGTTTCAATCAATTTTCAGTGAACTAAGCATAAAGAACGTCTGTTATATAATTGATTATCGTTTACCTCACTGATGCGAATCTCCGGGTTTCAGCAACCTTTTTTGTTTATTCCAGAGATGTTCCTTTTTCAAAATTTCGTTGTTTATGCATTTATTTAATATATTTTGGCATATAGTTTCTATTTTTAAAGGAAATTATTTTGGAAGATAAATTTATATATTCATTAATATAGATGGTACTAAAAAACAGATTTCTTTGGATAACTAAATTCCGTTTGAATGAGCTTGGACGGATAACAGAGTATCATCTCCATACTTTTATAATATAAAAGAAAAAATATGTTTTAATTGTAACAATCAAAGGTGTTAAAGGATTTTTTTCACCGCGGGTAAAAAGTCGGCAAATACTGCTGAGTAAGGCAGTCTTAGGAACTTAATCTACGTTATTTAGTACATATACGTAACGGCAACATCTGAAATTTTACAGTGTTCTCTTGTCTTCAATAAACAGGAAAAGACATTAAGTAATTATATTAACACTTGAGGTCTAAAAATAAAACCAATATCCCTTCTTATAAAAATAAATGCAAATATTCCGACGTAGCTCCTTATTAGTTTGATTCTATTTGATAAATTGCAGATGTACTACAGTTGTCATCACCGATTTTATCTTTATTTACCAGAGTACTCACATTAAAGGAACGCAATCGATCGAACAGCTTAAGTAACTCAATCGATAAATTTGACATATTCTATTCGTTCGTTCGTTCTAATTCCTATTAAAATTGTGCTTTAGTAACAGAATATTATTTAGCAATACATATGTCAATCGATGCAAGAAAATTATTGTATTGTTGGTCATTGTTTCAACATTTGTTTTAGGCCAATGTTCTCCTTATATGTATAAAAGCTGAAAATATGTATATAATGCAGAACATTCATGTTACCTCCCTTACCTTGTTTTAAGTATTGCCCTTCAATAGAATTTATTCATTTGACCCTAGTCTTAGAACTAACAGCAATTAACAGACCAAAAACTTTTCCCAATTTCAATATTATAATATTTTTGGCCACTCAAGGAAAGTTTATAATGTCTATCCAGACAACATGTTGGAACTTATGGACTACTATTTTTGGATTTTCCATTTTTGATTTTTATATTATTTCCTATTCTTAATTATGAATTATTTTTGTCAAAGTATTAAACTGTATTTTCTTATAAATCTAATTTGAAACAACCAACCAAGATGATGAACTACTCAGTTGCTACAGTGATGATAGACCACTCAGTTGTAGAAATTCTTAATAGGAATTCATTTACAATTTATTGGTCCAAATAGCATATTTTTATAGCGAATATTGTCTATATTTATGCATCCAGAACAAAGCAGATGAGCAAACGCAATCCTCGATATTTGTTTTACTTTCTTTACTATTTTTTACCTTTTAATTTTAATGCCTTTTATACCATTAAATCAATTCGTTACCGCCGGATAAGGATAAAAAGCCGCCGTCTTTCTTTGCCTATTCTTCGCTTAAATCTCTTTCGTTTCATAAATCCTGCTAGGTTACGTGGTATTTGGCTTATTAAAAGCGCGAAGATTCCATCATATATTTTTTTCTCTTCGATTCCTTTTGTTCTACGAAGAAGAACATGATGGCACAGGGCCAAGAAGGAAGAAGAAAGGGTTCGGGAGAAGATCAAGCTAGGGTGTTGTGGGATTCCGAGGAAATATTAGGGGAATGGGATGAGATAGAGTTCCACCCCGAGCCAGTCATGGCTTCAATCGAACTACGTTCCTTCGCCGAGAGCGATTGCTAGATCGGTTCCTATTTCGCTCGGGGAAAAATATCTCGCTTCGGTTGAGTTATATGGTCCATTTACGCAATATCTATCCGCTCGTCGGCCCCTTCCTCTGGTTTCATAAGGGAAGATTATTTTTTTTCTCTTTTCGGCTTACATGCAGGCCTTTTCGGTATCAGCGCAGCTATTTTATGCGTTCCATCGCCATTTCCGTTTTTTTTCCTAGAACTACTGCATCATTATATGGATTCGCTTAGACTATTATTACTGCTTTACTTCAAACGGGGGGGAAATAAGTTGCACTGACAGACGGAAAAGAGACCGATTAGAGGGAATGGATCAAAAGACAATAACGAACTAGGGTAACTTCGATCATCGGTTCTAATAAGTTGTTATTTAAGCTTTGAAAACAATTAGATTAGTGATATTATGTATCAAGTTACTAGTTGACTAGATATATATTAATTTATTATATGTGACTTTCTAAAAATTCCACAGAATTTCTTTGTTTACATTCTGTATCTTGAAATAACGCTATCTATAAAAGTAAAAGGCATATTCATTTTCCAGAGTTTAAAAAAAATATTTACAAAAGTTTGAAGGTATACCAAGTTATGCTTCAACTTAAAAAAATTTGTGCAGTACTCCTTTCACTTGAATTTTTAGAGCAGGTTAGAGTCAAGATTCAGTAATGAAATTCACATTTAGAGAGGATCCAAGTGTGTGAATGAACTGAATTGCAAGGGAGGAGAAATGTTTTTTAAGCTTTTGAAGTATTGTACAGCTTCTTGTGAAAGGAAATTTATAGAATAAATACGATTACTCGGGAGATATAAATTCTAACTTAACTAGACTTATGCAGAGCATTTTCCTTGACTCAAATCCTACATCATGCTCACCGCGCGGCATAGTTGGATACTGTGATCAGCAGTGAGGAAACCTAAGATCTAAATGATACCGTACCACAGAACCGATAAGCGCGAAATAAAGCAAGAAAAGTCCAAATTTAACGAACAAATTACATTATGCATTCTTTATCGCACTAGGAATAAATGCAGAATTTCTGTTAATATTACGCCTTAGGTAAAATTACTGTGTGCGCTATAAAATTCCGTACGTACATTGGGACACACTCAGACCACAGTAGTAATATGAATTATACACAAAAAATTCATTAAAAAATGGTAATACTCGTAACATGTGTTTTTTATTAAAATGATTGATGTTAGACCAAAGGATTAAATCACAAATGTTTATTATGCCGATGTAAATGATAGCTACGCTAATTATTGTGGAGAAGAAGAAAGACATGTTTTGATACTGGTAAATAAAAAAACGTTCACAGTAATTTTCAACCTTTAGGAGTGACGCCTGAGATTTTTAGAGTTGATTCCTCCTTTAAAGGACTAAAGAACGAATTTTATTGATATTTTTATAGGTAAAGAGGGAGAAAAAAGCTGGCTTTTGGAGTGGTGGAAAAAAGAGAAAAAGCAAAAGATCGGAAATTCAAATTTATCATTTCAAAATTTTACATATATATATATATAATTCAATTTCATAACCACAACATTTGACTGAACTTTAGAAAATCTCAGCAAATCACGGTACTTCAAAATCCAATGTTATTATTAAAGAGTAAAGAAGTAACATGAATTTTTATTTTCCACGATCATGGTTTTGTTGCCTAGCTACATTATCATGTCCTAACCTGAGTGTGTACCTAGGTGGTCGTAAAAAATAAAAATTACAAAACAATAAAAATATAAATAATATCAGCGCTACTTCTTTACCCTGTATGATGGATTTCCATAAAGTGCTGCCTGAGACTGTGACGTATGTTGTTGTTATTAGATGAGATGTCGTGATGTTTACTTAAGATAATGGAGAAAGAAGTTACTAGGTGGATTATAAATAAAAATTACAAAACTTTTCCACTAGAACTTAGTTTTGCGGGAAAGTGCTATATTTTTTATTTATTATAGATTCCTTTCACTTTATAAATCCTAAAACGGTACTATTTGCTTGCAAAAGTTAAAGCTTACGCCATAAAAAATTCTCATCAACTTATCAGCCTATATATTCCCCCAATCGGTGGGAAACTTCACCATCTTAATTTAGTCAGATTCAAACATCAGTTGGGGATAAGAGAGTTTGATATGCGTGGAAGTCTTCGGATAGGAAAAGTCTCAATGAAGCTAACAAACCTTATAATTAGTGACCAATTGTAGTAAATTACCCTTTGGGCTAAAAGAGAAAAAGGTGAAGATCCTTCAAAGAATGTGTGGTGATGAAGAGATTGGTAGCTTTACACACATGGTGCGTTGGAGAAGCGCGCAATGACCTTCGCCTATACAGGGCATACTACCTGGGTGGGGAAAAAGGGGAGAATGTACGCCGCTTCAGTCGTCTGCCCACGCCCGGCTTTTGGGAATCCTTTGTTGGTCTACGGCGCCACAGAACCCTCGAAAAGGGAGTTTTAGGTCGTGAAATTAAGGGAGTGCGTATGTAAGTAGTGTTAGGGTTGGGGGAAAGGAAGGCGGATCAGACGAGGAAAAGAGACGGAGGTTGGGGAGAGGGTGTGTGGAGTGGGGGAACTACGAATTCGCCGATCACATGCCGCTAACCCCCCCCCCCCCCACAGGCTTTTAATCAACTTATTCAACAAGTACAGTACTCCGGGAGACGGTAAAGGGGGTCTCCCGAAGGGGAAAAGGGATTTTTTCCACCAGGAATGGTTTTTTTGGGTTGGGGCTCCGTGGAAGATGAAGGTTGGTCGGGGAGGGTGGGGAAGGGATTGAGCGGCTAGTAGGAGGGAGGTTGGAGCACGATGAAGAGGATTGGAGGTGGGACGTGATTGGTTCGGATGAGAGCGAAAGAGGTCAACGGGTGTGAGGAGGATAAGGGGAAGGGTATAAAGGGTGAGAGTCGGAGTAGGTGGGGGGGGGAGGGCAGGGTCGGTGTTGGGATGAGGTAGTGAAAAGGGTATAGGCCATAAGGACGCTGGAGATGCAGGGCCGTGATGAATTGAGAAGGTCTGCGGGATTAAGCAGGGATCTGAATGTGATAATGGAAAAAGATAGCACAGAAAGGATGGAGAGTACGGAGAAGGATGTGAGGGGTGAGGGGAATATCCTGCTACTAATTCTATCGCGTATGAGTGAATCAATTCCCTGCTAATAAGTCTCTGATACACAATTACCGTCACTTGAAAATTATAATTCGCCCATCATAAAATCTAAAATTCCTTTTATTAGCTATATTTTAAACAGTTGAAGCAGTATATTTATACAAAAATTTAAATAAAGGTTAATTATAATTAATAAGCAATAGTAAATGACATATTATACCTCCTTTAGTCTCGTTATTGAAATAATGCTTTTTCCTCTGACAGAACATACCTAAGTAATTAGTGCATAAAGTTGACCACTGATTAAATATGTGGAATTATAACTGTACTATTTCTATTTATCATCAATGTTGTTTACCGTTCAATGTAATCTAAGCAACAAAACCACCAGATTTGTTATTAACAACGAATTAAACGTATTTGGATGTCTCTAAAAATATATATTGAGCCAGTAAAATGTTTTGAAACTATTATGAGCTTATGAACGAGATATAAGCTCTCTATTCTAACAATATAACATCCTTATGATTCTCTTTAATTTTATATTCATTAAAACATTTCAAAATGTTTATTCTCTTCCTCACTGTATTCTCCTGACCCATTATTGTTCCACCGTATGTTCCATCATCCCGTTGGCGATAATTTTTTTCTTTATCCCCATCCCTTGATTTCTAAATTAGCACAGAAAATTAGTACAACCAGACGTCAGAATTGCATCATAAGAAAGCGTCTGTATTACTATAGTATTCCATAAATGAAATTTTAAACTATTTCATCAATATTTCATTTTTCAGTTTCGTCATAATTTCACTCCTTTTAAAATTATGTGCCTACTACTCATTACAGTATATCAATTTTATTGCGACTTAGAAATCATAAAATAATATGTTTCAGTAACTGGTTTGACTGATAGAATTCATAAATTAAAAACATCCATAGTATTTATGCCTAGTGATAAGATAGTTGTTTTTTGAAATTTTAAGACTTTCATATTACCCACTGACAACTTAAAATAGATCATCGAGCCAAAAAATGTTTTATTAGTCCTGACATACTGAAAGAAAAAGAAAATTTTAATTTCGACTGAAATAAGGTGAACTTTATATGTTCGCCGATAAGCACCGGGAGTCCCAGGTGAAAATATTTAAGGCAGGTGCAGATGAGAGGCTGAAAATGCCATAGAGCACGACAGATTTGCCTATCGCTTATACACCACTCCTGGCCATTATGGATTTTTGCACTTTGCCTGCTCCAAAAAAAATATCTATTCTAAAAATAGCCTTCAATCATTTGGGGGTGGAACCTACGGGAGGGGAGATGGGTTGGACGTAACGGAAGAAGGGATAGGTAGCTAAGGGATTCAAGGAAAATACTTAATTACCGGGGCAGTTTTAAAACCATTTATCTTGATTAACAGGGTGACCACAATCTCTAGCGGTGGGAAAGTCATGTTCCGGGCGATGTTTTTTCTCCAGCGTGGTAAGAGAAAGCCAACAATTCAGAGGCAGAGAGAAGGAGAGAGGTTTAAAGGAAGAAAAGAAGCAAAGCGAGTGTTTTTCCCATGATAAAAATCGACGTGTTTCGATTTTTCCTTTCCCAATATTTTGCGCCATTGAAATCTTTCGAACGGCTGGCCTCCAACGGCCCCGATGGAAGTTCCTATATTTTCCCTCAACGGCGCGCATACTCCTGCAAGTTGAAGCCATTAGGCGGCTTGCCACAGCACACATGTTGTTGGTTGTAATGAGCTTCATCGATGGCCGTAGAATGCACTTCCACGCCGAGATGGGAGCCTAATTGGCGTGCAACTCTCCATGAAATTATTCATTGGGTTCTCTCTAATTGTGACTTGGTGTTATCGAGCGTAAATATAGCTCCAAACTACTATGCTCTTAAAAAAACTTTACTCTCCCTCCACCGCATGAAAAAATTCCTCGCTTCGCTTGACGCAGCACATATTGTCCGCGAAAGGTATAAGAAAGAAAAAAATTTAGGAGAGATTTTTTCCGTGATTATAAAAATATACACTGATAAAAGTTTTCACTGATCTTTTGAGTATTCTTTTCTCGCATCGTATGCAAGTAAAATTACTGAAGCTAGATATTTGCCGTGAGGAAGAGACGCATTTCATTTCGAATGAATGTTTCATCTCCACTGCAAAAGAAGCCAATATAGTTATCCTATGAGTTCAGTTTATGGTTCGCATTATAATGAATAGTATGACATAAGATATTCTTTCATTCGTGTAACCTTAGGAGCAAATCCTTCCTCCATGTTAATCGATTTTTTCCACAAAGTCCTAGTGCTAAGGAAATGAAATCACGTGAATTGCAGATTAGGTTTTCAGTTCCACTGGCCAGAGTTTCCTTCTTACATCAGCTAAGACTTTTTTTTCACTACTAAGCTTTCACTCTAATTTTATGGAAATAGAACTATTGAATATCGAATTTTGATGGAGGTTTACTGGAGTTTTCATTGGTCTTTAATAGTAAATTTGAAATTGCAACAAGTTCCTCTGCTTATACAATATAATTTCATTAGTAGATATAAACAAAAGGAAGAAGTAATAATCCTCCGAACACATATATTCGAACATTAATCCGCCTGATGGTCAGGGACACGTGTTGGTTTTCCAGCCTCCTTTGCAAGAGTAACAAAAATGAATTCATCAAAAATGATTGAGCCAATAGGAGTGGTAAGAATATTAAGGCACCATTTGTTATTTATCTCATTAATGGAAATAATTAATTAGCAGGTAATGGAAATCTAATATAAATAAATATTATAATGCAGTTGATGAATTATTTTTCCGAAAACTAATCGGAGAATGGATCATGAGCGTTGCCACCAATTTACGAGAAGAAGAGAGGTAAAAGTCTTGAACATTTCGAAGCTTATGCAACTGTTTTTTAAGTGGTAAAACAATCAATTTAAAGTTTTTCACTGATGATATATCCCAAACATGTAAAATGTGTGTCTTGTATCAACAACAGTTAAAGAGATGCGATATTTCCATAACGGTCGAAGGAACCAATAAACTAAAATACTACAAAAACTTTTTATCAACGATGAACACGTAAGAAAAATATCGAATATGCATATTTTCTATATTATGTGGTATATTACAGGAGACGAGTTTTATTATGGATAATCGCATGCGGCAATCATTTTATTTACATAAATAATCAAAGTTGTTTTAATCGTACTTACATCCGTGATTTAAAAGGCGGATAAAAAAGATAAGGACTTCAGTAGTAGAAGTAATAATTTGGTGTTAAGTTGTTAATATATGCTAACATAATAAATATATTAATAAATGAGAATTAGAATAAACTCAATAAAAACTGTAAGGGAGTTCAAATATCAGAAACAATATTTATAATTTTGTAAACTGCTGAACTGTTAAAGTTTAATACGAATAAATTAGCATCTAAAATAATGAATATACTTTCATTTATTTAAATATGCCGTATAAATAAATAAGTTTATGTTATTCAGGGGTATTTCTTTTCATAAAGTAGTAAGACGCAGAAGAATTATTGAGCACAGTCTAAATTACGGCAGTATGAAATACTGAGATATTTTTTCTTATTAAAATGTTAAGGTTTTTAGACAAAATAAATTACGAATTGATATGCCACTGAGCATATGAAATACTGATAAAAAAATTTAAAAGTAAAATTTTGAAAAATTCGAAATTGAGTCATGATTGTGTTGATATTAATATCATCTCATTAATATCACCTATTCGAAAGAATCGACAGACATTTGCTGGAGAGAAGAGAATATTTGACATGCAATTAAGTTTAAAACCACTAAAAATATTCTACGCTATAAAGTAATCTATTTCAATTATATTCAATCACTCCTAATCATAAGTAAATCCCATTAAGAGACCAAGATATACATAAGTTTTGCCCTACTATATAATTTTAACCGTAAAAAGGTATCAAAATTATAAGAAGACATTTTTACATGTTTAAATAGGAGACTGATATTTTCATATTCGTTAAAGATGATATGGTATTAATCGAAGGAGTTATTTTTACTTATCAAACGGAATTTACGATTGAAAAAAGAACACCCAATTTTCAGTCTGACAAGCAAGGAAAAACGCATGGATTGGGAGTTAAAGTTCACACACCAGGATAGTGGGAAGGGGATGCGAATTCTATTCCCTGTCTCACATCTGGTTTCCCAGATCCTGTATATCTCTGATTGGAGCCCATACTCCTCGTTCAGGAGCTTGGTGTTCTAGCAATTTGGTAGAATACATAATTTGGGGGAAAAATATACCTTATTATTCCCATTTTTTTAGGCATAGCCAACTGTAATTTTTAAGGGCAATTTAAAAAATTGTACAACTTTTGCAAAAAAAATCCCATCGCCTCCCTTTTTTCTTTGACCTGAATCCAATATTTAAGAGCTCCAAATTGGGAGAGCTTTCACAATGAGTTGTAGAAGTCCTAAGGGTTCATCCTCCGTCATTCGCTCTTCTCATCCCTCTGAACACTTTCTTTTAGTCCCACGAGCGTCTTCAGGTCCTCACATACGCTCATGTACGGCTGGCTCTTCCGCCCACGCACCCTCCTAACGGCTAATGTGGATATTGCCCATTACTGTGCGAGGAAATAGCACCTTCCTGAATTGCCTTTGCCCTTAACGGCTTTTGCAAGCAGCGCAACGCTTATGAGAAGTCAAGTACTTTCTTCTTAGTCATGTTACCCGCTGAACTCTGCGGGCCCTGTGAATTATTGAATCTTCCCCATCCCTCTCCTTACCCACTGCGCCGCCCTTACTGGGGTGGAAATGAACCCTTCCGTGTTTAGAGGCACTTTATCTCATCGCCTCACGATATTCACGACGGAATATTTATTTCTCTTGGAACGGTGGGCTATGTGATTACCCTACCCACCGGGGAAGGTAGCAGAATAGAGATCAACCCCATTATAACCTCATACCGCCTGCGAAAACTGGGAATGCGAAAGATTCAAACGCTTAAATTTAGGACACGTTACGGGAGATGCACTGCGTAGAAATGTAGAACATTTGGGATTATGAATAACATTGAATACTCCAGTTAAAGGTTATTACAAAAAGTATTGCCCTCAATTACACCTCGTTTAGGGTCATTAGCAAATAGAATATTGTAGTGTCATAGAGGTGTAGAGTTCCATGTTTGGGTGACGCACATAGCATAACGAATAGTGAAAAAAATCTATTCCATCAGTCGTTACAAAATCCACATCAGTAAAAATTTACACCAGATTGGATCTTTAGCAATACTTTCATGATTTTTGGACAGTGTTTCATTCGATTCCACAGTTACATATGGGTAATATTCTTCTTCGGAAATACTGAAGTCCTTTTCGAGCCGTATAATGTCTGGCACCCCTGGATAAGAAACTTTTTAAAGCTATTGACATTAAATTTCGATCATTTTCGACCTATTTTAACCTCGTGATGAAAACAAATCACAAATTTTGTGGAATTAATTCGGTTGGAATAAATTATGGCATTTCTCCATTTTAAGTACCGGTATTGTGGTTTATGACTCCGATGGTAATGAAGACTAAATGTAAATTTTTCAGTATCGAATATATTAAAATATACCAAGAAAAAAATCCTCATATGATTTATTGTCCTCAAATTTTCTGCATTGTAGCACAAAGTAAAGTATAATGTCTAGATTCTTCTGGGAAAATGGGTGGCAAAATCTGAATAAAATTACTTTTAATAGTATACTTTTTAATGAATTTTTAATGTCAGAGGATATTAGTATAACTTGAAAGTATTAAATTAGTTTAACAATAAATGATACTTAGCCTTACATTTATAAGAAAACTCTCCGACTGTGAAACATTCACATTAAGTCAAAGGATTGACTTCCTTCATTTACTTTGATAAAAAAGTATCATCAGTATGGAAAAACCTTTGATCAATAGCATTTAAAAAAGAATCACCAAGATCCGTCCGGAGTCTAACTGTATGAATCAGGTAACACTAGCCGTTATGCTACAACGGGAGAATTTTAACATATTCTAAGAAAGATCAATTTCAATATATGGTAATAATATTACCAGGTATGTTAAAAGCATTAAATTTAATTTCGCCGAATATATTTTAATTTAAAAATTGCAAGTCCAAATAAATAATCTTCAATATAACTTAGCACCAATTTAATTAGCTCAACCATTGACGAAGATACTATCACCGAGTTCCTTTTTTTTTGAAGCGACTAAAAATAAAAATGATGTACCGTTTTCAGATTCGCCGACCTAAATTCAACCCTTTCTCGCGTCACTAAGGGCGTGCATATGTAGCACGTAGTCTGCATATCCAAACGACCGTGGCGCTTCGAATGAAAACTTGCTTGGCAACGGAATAAACCCCAGGCTTGGAGCATATGTTGAATGGACGTCGCGGCCAATCGCTCGAACCAGACAACAGCCTTAAACTTTTTATGACCCTTTTCTATTTTCGCTCATCCCGCCCCCTTTCACTTGCCGCGTGTCCCTTTATTTCTTGAGTCGGGAATATATTCGAAACCCGAAATATTCAGAGTCAGAAGAGTCGGATACACGTTACTTTATGAACAGAAGACAGTGGAGCCGAAGACAAACAAAGCCGTTCCGCTTACAGCCCGAGGGAAAAGTTTTTCCGTCCGCTCGTTCACTTCGGCACTATTTTGCATGGGGCTCTCCTCCTCCACTCCAGGCCATTTTCCGCGACTTCTGTCTGATCTCTGTTCCCTTTCTCAGCTTCCAGAGCTTCTTTAGGCGGGGAAAAGATAAATAGCACGAAGTGGAATCGCCCAAACACACAGTGTCTATCATAGTTCCGCCGAGGTTGGAGCTCTGGAACGACTTATGAAAGGCGGTTGAGTTTGTGACATGAAGTTCAGTATTCCAGGTCCTATGAAGTATTTTCCAGCCACATGAAAGGCTTAGCCGAGCCTTGAAGATGAATTGTCTAAAAATTGAACTGAATCTTACCCTCAAGTTAAAGATTTAATGCAAAGTACTGTACATTCATCATATCGCTAAATAGTTTATTTGTCTAAAGCTAACCAAAAATTGAATTTCTTTCACTATAAATTCCCGAAACGTTCTGGTTAAGAGGTCGATTCCATGTCGTTTCATCGACTTTATATTAAAGTGGAGCGGTAGATATAAATGAACCCTTTCCTAATCCGTTTGTCCTCTAAACGATCTTCATCCTCCAACCATATCATTTTCCATTACATAGAAAGCCAATTGTTCACTAAACATCATCAAAGGAGATCTTTAGTGACTGCCAATCTATGATGAAGTATTTTTACGGTCACTTAAACACATCCCTCTTGTAATCTTTCCAAATGTTTAAGTCCGGTTTACAACTAAGGGGTAACAAACCATTATAATGTCCCCACGATTATAATTTCAAGTCCCAATGGAGTATTAGTGTCTTGTCAACTATTGTCAATCCTCATGAGTGTTAATGTGTAATTAAAGTTATTTTTTATAGGAAGCACAAAATTAAAATATTTCATAATGCGCAATTAAGATTAGCATTAACTATTGTAACACGATAGTAGAAAAACTCCAATCGTAGACGATAGATATACTTAGTTTATGCATTTGCATCTCATCGCCAGGCTTTTTTAATTATACAGGATAGTTTTTGCTACCTTTTATGCTTCTGAAAGGTACAGTTGATCAAGATTTATGAGATGATTTTACGCTCGAGACTTGAAAATAAATTTCCATAGAAACTTTTGTAATCCAGTTTGTTAATTCAATACTAAATAATATTAAATATAATTTGAAAGGATTATCATAAAATGGACATTGTACACTACGGAAGTGTAGCGAAACAGTGACACAGAATAGGGAAAATTATTTCCGCACCAATTAAGTATGATTAAAAGTCTTTCAACCATATAGATCATATATATTAATTATTCTTTTAAAAAAGTACTTATTCACGTTAGTCATAGTGCTAGCTTGAGTTGGAACAATGGATCAAAGTGAAACTATTTTAACCGCCAAAAGTAATAAAATAATAACCTCATGCTGAATTAGTAATGACTTTTTCTGGAGTAATTTAGAGGAAGCAAGATAAACACGAAGATGGATTCCTTTTGTGGCCAGAAAATATACAGGAGCGAGAACGACCTTCGAGAAACTGTAGGCGTCTCATGAAAGCCCTTGACGAGAGATCGAATGACAAATGCAGCAACTCCATTAGAGAAAGGTTCGCCTTAAAAGAGACGGTGGATCCAGGGGGAGCGGCGGGGCTCATTTCATTTGTTTACGGTGGGCGAGGCACGAAATGGAGAAGATTACGAAATAGAACAAACTGAACCGGGAGGAAGGAGAGAGAAAGGG